>JABEVS010000466.1:0-49451 GCA_018290735.1 Coelastrella sp. MACC-549
CACTCCCAACCCCTCTGCTACCCACATCAGCACTCCCCTCTCCACTCAGCCGACCCCATCCGAGCCTCGCCAGTCCCTGCCGTTCCATACCACACCACACCACACCACACCACACCACACCACACCACACCACACCACACCACACCACACCATACCACACCATACCACACCATACCACACCATACCATACAACCTGCCCCCAGAGCGGCACCCCAGAGGAGCCAACAGAGTCGCTCATGGGGGGAACAAATGCTCATTACTGCTCAAAATCCCTAGAAAGCACTCCCAACATTCTATCCATGCCAGCAAGTCAACTGTGCACTGTGCAGGCACATGAGCATGAAGCTGACGCTGGTGAACATCTTCAAAACTCGAAGCCTGCATTATTAGTCTACACATATAACACACGCACTGGCAGATCTACAGGGTAATTTTAATGCAAAAAGGTCAGCAGATTGCAGTGTACAAAGTCACAAACTACTAATAGAGGTAAAAGAAGGCATGTTCAAACTGACAGCATGCATCTCCCCCAGCAGCGCTCCCCTGCCAATGATTGAACCCTGAACTGAAACTTGTTCTTTGTTGAACCATATGGCAGTGTGCTGGGTGATACTTGTACAGTTTGCTGAGGAGTATAAACAGATTTATTTGTGAGCACTGTGAAAGTATTCTATTATATGTTGCATGTCACAACAAGCAATACACTGACTGTTGCACTCCTGAAGTTGAACACTGCTTTGACTGACTCAAGGCATTGATGATGTAAAGCAATATAGGACTACAACAATGTAAAATGTATATCATGCAAAAATTCTATACTGTTTACCCGAAATTATCCTGTTTAACCATGCAGCCACATGAGACTCATGAAGTATGTATTTCAGGCATAATTGAGTGAAAGCAGCAGCATCATAATCAACAAACAAGGACCTGAAGCACAAAGGACATGAAAGTGACATTGCAGCACTGTCGAGCATCAGTCAAACAGTTCTGTCAGTCAACCATATCCTGATACGCCAGCAGCAGCACATCATCATCACACAGGCCACTCACACCACCACCCTCATCCACAACACCCAGTGCTGCTGCTGCTGCTGCTGCTGCTGCCACTACCCTGCTGCTGCTGTCCTTGAATGCAGTGCAGCGCTGCAACACATCTTGGGTGCTGCTGCTGCTGCTGCCAACACCAGCATCAGTGAAAGGCACATAACCCTGGCGACGCACATCAAAAATGTGCCTGATGGAACCACAACTCCTGCTGCTGCTGCTGCTCTGCACACCAGCAGCATGTGCATGAGACCAACACCTGGCAACATCAGGCTGCTGCTGCTGCTGCTGCTGAAGGGCCCCAGCAGGTGATAGACTGCTGCTGGCAGCAGCACTTTCATCATGAAACACAGTCTGAGTTTGAACTACGTTGCTACTGCCAAGCGCATTGTCCCCACTGCTGCTGCTGCTGCCGGGATCAAGTAACCTCTGATATCCTAGCAACATTCTGACTGTGTCATGTTCAAGAGAGGAAGAGACTCTACCCCTGATGCCTACCAATTGCTGCTGCTGCTGCTGCCAAGGGTGCTGCTGGAGTGAACCAGCAACTGCGCCTGCAACTGCAATTGAAGTTGCAGCAGCAGCAGTGCTATAGCTGCTCTGCACAGAATTTTGGATACTACTGAAGATCTGTACTAGTAAACCAGAAAGCACTAGGGGCTAAATGCTGTGGTACTACAATTATCGCTGCTGCTGATGATGATCTCCTGGCAGCAGCTGAGTATCCTTGCTCACCTGTAACATCACCGGACAGAAGCTCCCCAGCAGCAGCACCAGCAGCATCCTTCTTCAAGTCAGTATCCTTGCACCAGCCTTGTCCGACTGTCTCTTCAGCAGCAGGAGCAGCAGCACCAGATGGCGCTTCACATACATCACTGCTGTTAAACCTGCTGCTGCTAGTAGCAGCAGAAGCAGCAGCAGCAGCAGCATCAAGAGCGGTAGTGTCCATGTCCTGCACCACACCAGCTTTCTCCTCTGCTGCTGCTGCTGCTGCTGCCGCTGCTGCCGCTGCTGCCGCTGCTGCCTCAGCCCCAGGTCCAGAGTAAGTAGCTCTGAGCAAGCCAACATCAGCATATGGCGCCACCATCAAATCACCCACCCGTTCTGTCTGAACCCTTTGACTGCTGCTGCTGCTTAAAACCCTGCCAATCAACAGCTGACCTGGCACCTGGGGTTCAGCTGCTGCTGCTGTCACCTGTGGAGTTCCTTTGCTGAACCCTGACCACCTCCAACTAGGGCCACCATCACCCGCAGTACTGCTGCCAGCAGCAGCAGCAGAAGATGCAGGGGCGCTTCTAGATCTGGGTACCGCAGGATTCTGATCTGTATCTCTGCCAGATCTGAATCTTGCAGATTCAAGATCAGATTTGGCTGTTGCTGTTCTGGTACTGCTGGCTAATGCTCCTGCTAGGGTATCTTGTGCCATGTGTCTTGAGCCAAACCAGGACCCCAGATATTCCCACCAGCCCCCATGACTACTACCTGCTGCTGCTGGTGCTGATGACGATCTGGCAGCAGTGGTGGACAGCTGATCATCATGGCAGCCCGCCAGATCATGATGATCATCAGCAGCAGGTGGCTGATCCTCCATCGCCGTGTAGTAGCGAGTCACAGTACGTGGTGCTGCTGCTGATGCTGCTAAACCTGCTGCGGACGAACTTGTTGCCAAACCTGCCGCTGCTGCTGCTGCTGCTGGAGGTACCACAACTGAGACACCGCTGCTTCTGTGTATGAACACATGCAAACAGTCAGCTTCCATACCTGCTGCTGCTGCTGTGCTGCTGCTGCCAGCAGGCAAATGTTTGGGAAGCTGAGCATATGCGCCCACATTTCCCAGGTCCTTACTGCTGCTGCTGCTGCCCCCAGGAGGCTGCCTCAGTGGTCCTTTTCTGCATGTTTCCAGCCACTGAGGAGTTCTGCCAAACGTTACTAACAGCCATAAGGTTATCAACACCAGACCTAAAACCCCAAACACCACCCCTAGAACCACACCCAGTATCACCCCAGTCTTGTGAGGGTCATCATCTGCTTGATTGTCTGCTGCTCTGCTGCTGCTGCTGCTGCTGCCAGCAGGTGGCAGCGGTACTGTGTGCTGCTTACCAAACATGTCATGAACAGTCACATTGGTCAACCTTATCCCTGATGCTGTATCACCGGCTTTTTGCAATGCCTGGTCGATCTGCTGCTGCAGACCACTGCTGCTGGCACCACTGCTGCTGCCAGCAGTGGTATTGTCAGGTGCTGCTGCTGTTTGTAGTGCATTGATGGCAGCATCTGTTGGAAAGGTGTAAGTCACCACTGTACCTGGAGGGGCAGCAGGGTCCTGCAGGGTCAGAAACACCAAGACCATTCAGTCACAGCAGCCAGCATAATTTGGTTAAGACGCTAGTAGTAATTTGATATTTACTTTTATTTTTTTCATCATCTCTCACTGAATGTGAGGCAGGCGATAGGTGCACAGTCAAGCTCTGGACAGCTGCTGCTGCTGCTGCTGGTGGAGCTCAACAATAGCTGGCACAAGACATGTCATCATCCTGCTGCTGCTGTGTTTTTGTAAGAGCAGTAATGACAGCAACCCGGTGCAGAGACACTGTGGTTGCTGCTCATTCAAAACCACAGCAGCAGCAGCAGCAGCAGCAGCAGCAGCAGCCATACTATGCCACGCCATACAACCTGGCCCCAGAGGGGCACCCCAAAGGAGCATTAGGGTTTAGGGTTTAAGGTAAACCCTAAACCCTAAACCCAGCAGAGTCGCTCATGGAGGGTACAGTTCAACACCATGATCCTCAGAACAGTCATACCAACACTCATTACTAAGAGACCAGAAAGTGTCCAAGACCTCAAGTGACGCCTCAACTTCTGGCATTGAAGGTCTGGATTTCACTGGACGACAACGCTTCAGCCAACAACTATTCTGGGCTTCTGACGCATAAACAAGGATATATCATCACCAATAGGTTGGCCAGTTGCATCGCACTGGTCCCAACCACCAAAAGATGAAACAGCTCAGCACATGTCTGCCGTAGCGGGCTACAGTAGCACCCTAATACAAGCATAATGAGTAGATGTGGCTGTCATTCTAAGCATATCAGGCAGCTGGAGAGTAACATGTCATCATCCTGCTGCTGCTGCTGCTGCTGTGTTTTGTAAGAGCTGCAATGACCGCAACCCTGCCCATAATTGCGGCCATGGCTGCTCTTACAGCAACACAGCAGCAGCAGCAGCAGCAGCATGATACAAGCATAATCAGTAACTGTTGCTGTCATTCTCAGCCTTGCTAGCAGCTGATCAGTGCAGCACTTGCCTGCAGCATCTTGCGGCCAGCAGCAGCAGCACCGCTGGCAGCAGCAGCGGTGGCGGCGGGTGCTGGTTGATATGTTGCTGTGATTTGCTCCTCTGGCACCCTGGTGATGTTTGACACTGCTGCCAGGGCAGCAGCAACAGCACCACTGCGCTGGAAATCCTCAGGACCAACACCTGCACATACAACAGTCATAACCATGATGTTTTTGTACCCACTTCCCATCACCAATTTCAACAAAGTTGGCAATGTCTCCACCAAGGTTTGATGGTCATCAGAACCAGTGCTGTCATACTATCAGTGCTGAAACTACTGTGCAAATTCAATTGCAAATCTGATGAAGAATGACACCTGTGAATGTCAGCTGTGCAGAAGGACCTCCAAGCAGCACAGGAGACGGACTTGGACCCGCCGTCACATTGGCTGCCGGACTCTGTTGAATCTGTGACGCAGGTGATGTCGGACTTGGTGGTGGAGTCGGACTTGGCGAAGACGACGGCGACGGACTTTCTGGTGCTGGAGATGTTGATGCTGGCGGACTTGGTGATGATAACGGTTTTGGTGATATCGAAGCTGCTGCGCTGCCATTGCCAGGAGGTATAGCAGCAGCAGCAGCAGCAGTAGTAGATGCATTGTTCGGTCGCTGATATGTTGCATTCACGGGCTGAGGAGTTGTGTGATTCGCTGCTGCTGCTGTTGGCGGTGGTGAAGGTGTTTGTGTTGCATTGCTGCTGCCAGACCTGTTGGCTGCTGCTGCAGCTGCTGATGTACGGTTCACTGCTGCTGCTTCTAGCTGCGTTGCATTAGCAGCAGCAGCAGCAGCAGCAGCAGCAATAACCTCCCTGGTGACATTTGCAGCCCTGGAAGCATTTCCTGTAGTAGCAGCACCAGCAGCACCAGTGACGTTGATAGGCACAACTGTATACACCCTGGACTCTGGCAAAGTCATATTGCTGCTGCCAGCAGCAGCAGTAGCACTGCTCGCAGCAGCTGAGATATTGACTGGGACCAGCCAGGTCAAGTTGAGGTTTGCAGGACCTCCTCTGCTTGTCACATTGATGGGGACTACAGTGTAGGATGGCACTGCTGCTGGCCCTGTGGCATTGTTGATGCCGACGCCCGAAGCAGCAGCAGTAGCAGCAGCTGATATGTTCACAGGTACCAAGGTATATGCCTGAGCTGCTGCAGCACCCCATTTAGTGATGTTGACTGGCACAAGTGTATAATTGACTGCTGCTGCTGCTGCCGCTGCCGGCGGAGGTCTTGCCGGTTGATGAACAGTCAACACCGTCGGTGTCAGATGCGGACTTGGCAACGTGGTGTTCTGTTGTGGGCCCGGCGAGGGTGATGCCGGACTTGCTGTCGGACTTGGTGACTCCGGCTGGGTCGACACGGCGGTGAATCCCGGGGCTGGTGGTGGCGGACTTTGTCCCGGTGGAGGCGGGGGTGGCGGACTTGGTGACGCGTTCAGCGGCAAAGTGGAGACCTCAACCAGCGCAGGCGGACTTGGTGAGGGAGACCGGGGTGGTGCTGCTGGGCTCCGAGGCGGACTTGGTGTTGGACTTGGTATCGGACTTGTGGGCATTGTTGAAATCACCGACAGCGCAGGTGAAGGAGAAGGGCTGGGGGGTCTTGCTGCTGCTGCTGCTGCCTCCAGGATTGGCATGCTGCTGATGTTGACAACTTCCTGTCGTGTGATGTTTGCCACAGTTGCTGCTGTTGCAGCATGCACAGGTGGAGGAGCTGCTGCTGCTGCTGCTGAAGGTTCAGTCATTGTACTTGCTGGTGCCACCGCTGCTGCTGCTGCTGCTTGTGGTGATACAGTCACAGTAGTAGAATTTGTGGCGTTTGGGGCTGCAGCAGGTGTCACTATGACAGCAGCAGCAGGGGCAGGAACCACCACCACAGGACTGGGCTGCTGCTGCAGTGGCGCTGCTGCTGCTGTTGCTGGTGGTGGTGATGGTGGAACTGCTGCTGCTGCTGGTGCTGGTGGTGTTTTCGGTGGGAAAGGTCCTGCTGCTGGTGTCCTGCACTGCCAGTACCACTGATCCTTCCTGATGCAGCTGCTGCCAGAGGGACAGGTGATGCTGCTGCTGTTGCTGCTGTCAGAGGTCCAGGCAGCATCTACAGACACAGCAAGTGCATGTCATGGGGCATCAACAGAGTTTTCAACCACCAAGATAATTTATAATAGTAAATAATCTTTCTCAAGAGAAGGAAGTTGCACAAGGTTTTCTACTAACCGTATTGAAGACGGTACTCTCCACACTCTCATCTAAGCCTGTCCTTCAGGTACAGGCAGGCCCGAGGACCTCAGTAGTTGCACAAACAGCAACTCCTGCAACTGAGACAGCAGCTTTCCATGACTCGTCGACAAACTGGCAACACTGGCTGATCTCTTCTCTTCAAGCTACCTCTCCTCTTCAAGCTACCTGTGTTGCACTCCAGCATCTGGAACGCGGAAGTGCAATACAGGTGGCTGAAGGGAAGAGATTAGCGAGCATATGTTTCAATAGTGTCATGGACTGTGCTGACCAGTAGCCCCTGACGCTATTGAAACATCTGTCATGTTTATCACTCTAATGACAAAATGGTACTGCTGTATGATTCATATTTTGGCTTTTTCTTGGCATTTTTAGATGCACACTGTGACGAAGCACAAGTGTCACTACTGCACTCGGGAAGAAATCCCAAAGCAGCCTACTTTCATTGCAAGAGGGTTGCTTGCCCCTTGGTCAGTTTCTTCCAGAGTGCGGTAGTGACAGTGCATTGAATGCACCACGCCTGACAAAATCTGTAAAGGCCCAAATGAAGCACCAACCTACTGCTGCAACCTCACACCTGCACAGGGTGTACTGCTTCCACAGTTGGATGAACCACCACACTGACTCCACAGGGCAAAACTCCTCAGCCCAACAGCAGCAGCAGCAGCACTGCTGGCAGCAGTGATGTTGGTGTTGGTGGGTCTGCACTGCCAGTACCACTGATCAAGTCGTGAGCAGCTGCTGCCCGAGGGACAGGCAACGCTGCTGCTGCTGCTGCTGCTGCTGTCAGATGTCCACACAGCATCTGTCACGATCAGGAAGGCAGCAGCAGGTATATTACTAACTTAGTAGATATTATAATGAATAACGAAGTCAGTTATACATGATTGGTTGGTTTGAAACAGACAGATAGCAGTCGTAGAAGAGTCACAGTAGTTTCACATGCACACACAGGAAGATAGACAGTCCTTCCTTGCAAGTACTGCTCATATGACAACACTGCAAGTCAACGAAGGTGTGGCACGTTCACAGACAGTCACTGTGGTATAGTAAGGTAGCAGTGTGGTGCAAGCATACTGCTCTCCGCACACCACACCACACCATATGAACCCAGAGCGGCATCCTAAAGGCGCCAACAAAGTCACTCCTGCCAGAAGTTTCACAGTCCAACAGTGCTGTTGTACCTGCATTGCCAGTGGCATCTGGGATGCTGGAACTACAGCACTGTTGGACTGTAAAACTCCTCAGCTGTTCTTACTGCTGACCGCAAGGTCCCTCACTTTGCAACTACATTGAGCTCAGATACATAACAGCAGACATCTGCAGCGCACGCTGGTATCATTGAAGCCTCATGCTCATGGTACCTGCTTTAACTGCCCTTATGTAACTGTTGCCTGATTGCATAAAGTGCACAATGCCCTGTCCTTACTTTCTTTCATTTATATCACCAAGTTGGCAATGAGTTCAAGTGGGTACAGCAGTTTCAACCCTTGGAGGCTGTTTGTACCTGAGCAGGGAGTCCTGTGGCTGCAGTTGCTTGATCCTCCGCACTGATCCCATAATGCAAGACCCCCGCTGCTGCTGCTGCTGCCAGCCTGGGCATTCTGGTCTGCATTAGGCCCAGCACCAGCAGCAGCAGTGCTGTCATCAGGGGCTGGTGGTGATTGGCTGCCAGATGATGATGAGCTTCCAGGGGTTGATGATGACGGACGGCACTGCCAGAAGGTGCTGCTGTGCCTGTGACAACAACAACAGCAGCAGCAGCAGCAGCAGCAAACATGCTCAGCAAGCCTTGATCTGGGATACGGCACAGGTTGGTTGGCCAGTGATCTCACTGGCTTTGGCGCGTGACTGCCCCACACAAACATTGCCAATATCGAGTAGTGCTGTAGCAAAATGCTGCTTTTCAATCAAATGAAATGTATCTAACCTCAAAAAGTGCACATGTATGCACTCAGTGTACTGAATGGCCTTGAGTTCAAAACAAGAGATCAAGTGCACAAGTACACTCACTATTACACGCATTTTTCAAACATGCGTGTAGTACTCAGTGTACTTATATACTTGATCATTTGGCAGGTGTGGCTGCTGGCAATGTGACGGTGTACAGTACTGCTGTACTGCTGTTGTTAAGAGGTCCTGGCAGGGCTCCAGTGAGAGAGCTGCTAGTACAGCAGGAGTGTCACACCTACACAAGTAACTTCTAGCCCCTCTGAGTCAGGCCGGGTGCAAGCAGCCAGCAACTTTATTGCTCGTGGACAGCAGTGAAAAAGTGATGATCATCTCATAAATGCATCAGGAGTATCAATATCGTACTTTGTCTGCCAATAGAAAGCACAGTTTACTTGCTCTATCTATAGTTTACTTGCTCTATATATAGGATGTGTGTACCTTTGGCATGAATATCCTTGCGGGCAAGTGACTGTGCTCCAAGCAGCATCAGCACAAGGACTGCTGCTTGAGGAGCATGACCCTGCATGACAACAGCAGCAGTCAGGGGGAAAGGGGGTGGGGGAGCAGCAATGCAGCCAACAGCGATGCAGTCAGTCATCATGCTAGAGGTCATTCCAGTCATCTAAATGGCTGCTTTTTTGTCGAACCAAGTTCATGTGTGATGAGCTGGCTGCTGCTGCTCGGCCAGCAACAGCATTGGGCTGTGGCAGCACAGACTTCTGCTGAGCCACAGCAGCAGCAGTTTCAACCCACCATGGTATCATTTTTTGGCAGCTGAGCAGCCCTGGCAAAAAGCTACAAGCTGGCTGCTTTTGGGTCATTGTTTGCCTCACACAGTGAGGAAACGTTCTAGATTCCTTACTCATGAAACAGCAGCTTGCGGGATCTATGTAGACACCCAGGTGCGGGCCTGCACTATCATGTGCTTGTTCATTGCTCATCAGCACAGCTCCCTTCTGCAATGCGGTGCTGTTCCCCATCTGTACTGGTAAATGACGAGACAGACCCCCACCTCCACATTGCTCCCAGGGCTGTAGTGCTGTTGCAGGACCTGATGATGCGCCTGGTCTGATGGGTCTGCATTGCCAGTAGAACTCATCTTGTCGCGTGCAGCTGTAGTTGTCCGGACACGAAGCCTGCAAGGCATGAATACGGCCAAACCGTTGATATGCCTTACTTATACTGCCCCTGCGAGATCGTTTCAATAGGCGTGCGCGTATGGCCTTGTCGAGAGATGCTCGCAAGCTTTAGAAATCCTAGCTTGCGATACTACAAAGTACTACGTGGCCTTGGCATGTTTACACTGCTGACAGCAGCGTATTGCGCAGCAGTGTCAACCGCTTTCCGAAAAGCCTGATTGCTCACCCAGGCTAGGTCAGCGCACTGATCTGGCCGATGTTGCTGACAAGTCTCCTTATACACCCCACCGCATGACTCCCAAGGCCCGGCAGTGCTCTTGACTGCTGCTGTCTCGTAGCCACTCAGCAGCCAAACCGCCAACAGGACAAACAGGAACTGCACTCTGCGCATAGTATCTAGCACCCTAATTTACATCAGTGGATGATCGGAGCAGGCATCTGACGTGCTGCAGGTACTGCAGCGGGCGAGCCTTACGCCGAATGGCTGATTGTCCCGGTGCTTGAGAGTATTCAGTCACCGACAAGAAAAGGAAGAGCTGAATGGGAGAAGCAAGTAGCTCATTCAAGGAGCAGAAGGGGTGCTGCTCTTTGGGTCTGTCCGGCGACGGTAGGTGACCACCCGCGGAAACTCGCAGTCCAAGGAAACCAGTGATTCCGCTGCTGTCACGAACTCAGACCGTCCAAAGGTTCACATGATGGGTCAAGATGCCATCAATTTGAAGGCAGCTGCTGGCGTCACAACTTGCATCACATGCACCATTGTTGGCACATGCATTTCTGTGCAGCTGGTGCATGTCACATGCATGTCACATGTGGTGCCAAATGTGCCACTGCAGCCAGTGGCTGCAGCTGGCTGGCCACTGGCAGCTGGTCCACCTCATAAGGTTTGATGAGAATAAAACCGGAATATTTACTGGTGTCTATTACTGGCGTAACAGCAGCTGCAAGCAGAAAAGACCATACCAACCATACCATATCACCGTGATAGTGTCATGCATAATTTTCATGAGCCACTGATGGTATATACCATACATGTATGTATCATGAGCCCCACGAGGACACCCCAGGGAAGCCAACAGAGTTGCTCATGGGGACGTCTGCACCAGCTATCTGCTGGACATCCAATCGTACATGTTCCTTATGCAGACTACAGTCTCAGTGACATTGAGATGCACCCATGTGCATGGCAAACTGCAACATTGCTGTGCAGATTTCATAACCCTTGATGAGTGCAGAAGATTCAAGCGGCTGCATGTCTCTGCAGGTACACATCTATTACTTGAAAAATAATCAACAACGGCGCCACCATCATACTGGCATGACCCCTCAGCAAACAGTAAGGTCCTGCACAATTTGTGCAGCTTTCAATTCAGATTCTGATGTCCAGTACAAACCTCAAAGCGCAATCGTACGGAGCTAGTCTGACTGCCGGTCCAGGAAGGCATCCACTGGGTTCATCCTCCTTATGACGAGCATGACAGCACACACACTCCTGGCCTGACCATCTCTGGTGGCGGCTTGCTGCTGTACTTGTCATCAACATCAGGCTGCTCGTCATACGAGCGTCTGCAGATCTCCAGCAGCTTGTTCACCTCACTGAAGTCCCCAGACTCAGCCGCTTCAATGGCATACTGCAGTCACAACAATTAGCATACCATCTTGAGTATGCTTGCACAGCATCGATCAAAGATTGAGCCTCTATTAAGAGTCCACAAGTAACGACGATCTTGAGCCAGCAGAGGTTGCCCTTGCGGGTGCAAGACGTCTGCCAGGCTGCGGTAAACTCGCCTGGCAGGCGGTCATTTGACCTAGCTATTGAAACTTTGTGATAAGACATCGCACAGCGGACTTTGTGACAGATTGAACAAGACTGTATAGAAGGCCGTGCAAGATATCTACCAAATGCCATGTCACCACGTTGGGTGACAAAATCTGGATGGCCATGAGTAGAAATGAGAATCGTCAGCAGGGGTAGCACTCCCTCACCTGCAATAGATGCTGTCGTGGTACAAACTTTGGGCTTGCTGCCTGTTGAACCCTCATCCTCTCCTGGTCACTAAAACCCTCCTCTTGCAATCTCAACCGCCAAACCCTGAGCCATTGAGCCCATTGATCAATCAGTGATGGATCCTGCATAACTGCCTCTGATGACAGAGCATCAACAAGTTGCTGAGGCAGTCCAGCAGCTACAGCGGCAGCCACAGCAGCAGCAGGAGATTCTAGGGGTTGTGCAGCTGTGGATGCTGAAGGTTCAGACGGGTCTGATGCTTCTAATGGAGCGCTGCTGCTGCTGCTGCTGCTGCCACCGTTGCCGTTGCTGCTGCTGGGTGTGTTGGCTGCTGCTGCTGCTGCTGCTGCTGCTGGGGTGTGTGGTTCTGTTGATGGGATGTAGGACAGCGCTCTGAAGGTGTTGGTGAAGTCAGCCTGCGGTTGCAACAGGAGTGACAGTCCAGCAGGGCAGCATATATGTTTCCTGGTTCAAGATCGCTCCTACAGCAGTGGCCAACATGTGTGAGCTCCTATGAGAAGTGCTCACAAGCAGGCCATGTGATACTTGCAAGGACAGAAAGGCTGTAGGTACTCGGCAGCAGTGGAAAGAACGTCACATCTGGTGGGCAGTAAACGACCTGCTGCTCTGCAGGCCGATCCTGAAATACAGAGGGACCTTGAGTGTAAAAGTGGTAAAACAGTTATATTGACAACAGCAGTACAATATGTATGAATATTGTCAAGTACAGCTGTGTGTTTGACCCACCTGGCTCTTCACCATCAGGACCAGCAGCTCTTTGCTGAGAGCCTGGTCAGGGGCCTGTAAGCCCAGCTTGGCAGCCATGCGGCTGTTGTACGTGTCAAGCATCTCCTGCAGGATGAGATACACACGTACAGCCCATCACAAGCTACACCTTCAAGTGTGGATCAAGTGTTGCCCCATAGACTTACAGACAACGTGAATTATAGGAAAATCATACTAACGACCAACACACACCATTCAGGTGCAGGAGGACTCTGAAGACCAGCTGAACGAGCTTGTCATTCAAACACAAGCAAAGGCCAGCTTGGCAAGTGTGTGTCGCCTTAGCAGCACCTGGCTGCAGGAATGACATGACCGAGTGCACCCGCCTTGATCTGCACCCTGAACTGCTAGACATGGTGTTTCGTTCACGTGACTTCCAGCTGTGACCCAGCCATCATTGGGTCATGAACAGCAGGTGTTCCCTGTCAGTGGTGGGCACTGCTCAGGGCTTTCCAAAGCTGGCAACTATCCTTTCCAAAAAGTCACACCACTAGGCCTGACAGGCCAGCCTGCACCGTCGCAGCACCGGCACATGCTGGCAGATATAACAGCACTCTGGGTTGAGCACTATGTCCATTGTCCCATGCCATTCTGATTACCCTGCTGAAAGCAGTCACCAATAGAAATTGACTGCTAGAAATATGATCATCAACTGGGCAACTGCAACAGCACAGCCAACCTTTGACAGCAATGTTCATAGCATCTTACTCACATCTGCATATCTCCCCAGTGCTTCTTCTGCTTCTTCCTTGCCCACAAGCCCAGCACTGAACAGCGCATTGGCCAGCATCACACAGTTCCACTGGCACGCCTCAGGCTGGTTGCGGTAGCAGTAGCGGCGCCCTGAGAAGTCCGTGATGTTGGGGGTGTAGCTGGGATCAAAGCTGTAGGCATGGCAGCATGTCAAGAGAGAACCCCAACACACAAGCAACCAAGTAAGTTTGCCTATACACTCCATGCTTATATATCCATGTCACAGATCAGGATGTAGGAATAGTTTGGGTGTCAGCAAGGTACACAGTGTAACAGGAGTCACAGCTGTCAAAGCGCAAAAGGTGGGCAACATTGAAAGCAACTCGCTTTTCAGCTTCATATTGCCTCACCATAGAAGTGATATCATTTAGCAAAGATGATGAGAGAATTTGCCTAACACCTGTCTGGCTGACTTCACAGCACATATATCTTTATAGCTGCAGGTCAACATGGTGCTACTTGCAAGCCATAACAACAGTGATTTGTTTCAAACAAAGGAGCCCCTCAGGTTTGCTGCTGTGAGCTCAGGCACTCACGTGTCCATGAACCCATACGGCCCATAATCAATTGTGAGCCCCAGTATGCTCATGTTGTCAGTGTTGAGCACCCCGTGAACAAAGCCCAGGGACTGCCACAGTCCAGCCAGACGGCCTGTGCGCTCAACAACCTCTTGCAGGAATGCCACATAGCGCTTGTTCTGATCAGAAACTGTAAGACATGAGATGCGAGTGTTCACTGGACTGCAACACTCAGGAATACAGTTCCTGGGCATGGCATGTGATGACAGAGTATCACCAGTGACACGGTCAGAAGGTACAATCCTGATAAAGGCCCAGACTGCGACTGATGGTGACAGCTGGAGCGCCAGAGAGAAATTAGGCATGCGAGGTGGCTGCAGAGTCTGTGCTCCAAGTCGAATCAGCATCCATGCCAGCACATCATGACTGACCAAATGACTGCAACTTGGCAAAATATATTTAAAGAGGGCCCAGGATATGCTGCACACCGAGCTCTCACACACCCTGGCCTGACGTAGCAAAGACATTTGAGGGTGCAACTTGCACCCTGAAACCTGGTCAACTGGGCCAACTCACCATCCAGCAGGTGTTGGTAGTGGTGTCTGATGACATAGTCGACTGTCATTTTGACCAGACCTGTCTGCACGCCACCTCTACTGACAGGCAATTGGAAGGTGCCAAACCGCACAAAGCTCGGCGACACACGACAGACGACCTGCGGGGAAAGAGCACAGCAGGTATGCAGTGCACACCAGCATCAGTCCACTAACCTTGAAGCTACATTGGAAGAGACAGAGTATTCAAGAATCTGCAATACATGCTGGGTACCTAATAGGATTGCAAGTGGCCAATCAAAGTTGCTGTGACCAGTGTGAGTAAACACCAGTGAGTGACTAGAAAGCCAAGGGTGTAAGCCTACCAGCCATAAGAATAGATGCCTAGGGCCAAAAAACAGCACTGCCATGGCTGCAAGTCAGTTAATCTTAACACGCAAGTTGGCCTACTAATGTGAATTGAATTCGCTGGGTACGTTTGAGGCATGGGGCCCATAGCAGTACTGCTGTGGCTGCAAATCAGTGGGCTTTTCACTGTTGACACAGACGGGCAAGCAACACTGCAGCACAGCACTGCTAGCAGCAGTACCACTTACCGCCCCAGGCTCTAGTTTCACGTCACCGTTGTAGAACATGTCTCTGTACACGCCGTCACCTGTCCCAATGATACACAGAGCACGAGTTGTGGGCACCTGCAAAACAGCACAACTGCGCAGTCAGACTTCTCATCAGGGCAGATGGTTGGTGTTGGAGCCATAAGCCATTTCACACGCCCCAGTACAAAAGAAGCGCCAAACCTGTTGAAGGCAATCATGTCAGCAAGCAGCAGCTGGATTGTGAATCTTTGTCAGCAGTGGGCAGACTGAACAGCACTAGCAGGTCAGCTGGGACGAGTCACCAACAGGGATACACATCAGCGGGAGCAACAAGACTGCTCACCGGTCACTTAACCATGTCTGACCCATAAACTGAACTTTTTCGCAAACAAGAATAGAAGTTTGCAATGGGTCAACGCACATTGCAGCTGGTAAACAAGCCCTAATGATACATCCCTCCTGATACTAGGAACCAGTGTTAAGCAATTTATATCTACTATCCCAGAATTTCCCACCACTCAGCAGCAAGAGACTTACACCATGCTTGTACCCAAACGCGTGACTCATCAGATCTATGCAGGTGTGGACAGTGCCGTGATCAGTGTGAACAAAATGATCACAATAAAAACCTTCCTCTCACAACAACCAGCTGACACCTACCCCCAGTGCCGCCATGGCTTCACTGGCAATGAATTCTCTCACACTGCTGCGCATCACGGCCCGCCCATCAGCGCGCCTGCTGTACGGCGTCTTCCCCGCACCCTTCAGCTGCAGCTCCCACCTCTGACCCCTGCTGTTGATGATCTCTCCAAGTGTGATGGCTCGTCCATCTCCAAGCTGACCGGCCCAGGAGCCAAACTGGTGGCCGCCATAACATTGGGCATACGGCTGACTGCAGGAGAGACAGCAGCAGTGGGAGGAACACGATGACGTATTCACAATATTCATGCCCAACTACAGCGCTGGTAATGGCCTGCTTTCGAGCTACCAACTGACTGAAACTGCGGCTTACCTTCCCGGCAGGGGTGCTGCACCACTCATGATCAGTGCAAACTCTGGCCTTTCACATTCAGTGTTGTCCAGGTCCAGCAGATCAGCAACTTCACGAGAGTAGGCCACTGCAGTGCAGAACAGAACATGCAGCAGCAATCCATTGATACCTGCAACACCTGCGCACTGCGCAAGCAAGGTGCATTTTCAGCGGTTGCAGACCCAAGTTTGCAGGATGATGCAGCAGAGGTTATTACTGTGCATGGTGTGGGATTGGCATACCGCTTTGCTGGGTGTCAATAGGTCTCAAACCTCCTACAAAGCGTTCCTGGCACCATGCTCTGCAGATGTGAACATAAATGAACTACAAGCAACCTGTGTGGAAACCAGGTACAGCACTGTGTGACCTACCAGTGTAAGGTTCAGTGCCAGTGGGCGTTGGCTGTACCAGGGAATACAAGGCATCCTCCACCTGCAAAAGCGCAGTAGATCCATGCATTGCTGTGTCTGATCCATGCGCCTGTGTTTCTGGGCCTCGGATGCCAGCATGGCATTATTCTGTTGCTGCTGCTGCTGCTTAGTCATACATGCTGCAACCTGCTGTTGTGGTGGGCAGCAACCAACCTGGCGCAGCGAGTTGGACGCCTCCTTATCGCCTGGCAGCTCTCTAACAAATGTATTATCGAACCTCATATCCTGCGAGTTGGAAATGGCATCAGATCGTCGGTCATGTTCGTAGGATCTTGACCCACCTGCCTACAGAAGGGCTGCTTTGACTTACCTCAAGCGTGCGTTTGGCTTCGGTCGCTGTGGGCATGGGCATGGCTGCTTTCGTTCTGACGGTCATACGATAAAAGCTGTTTGCTACACGTGGAATTGACCTAGCAAGGGCATGCATGTTGTCCTGTACTCTGTGGTGAGAGGATTGAGTGTTCAGCTGCATGTTTACCGGCAACATGCATTCAAGCTAGGACACCTGA
This sequence comes from Coelastrella sp. MACC-549, assembly GCA_018290735.1. NCBI lineage: Eukaryota > Viridiplantae > Chlorophyta > Chlorophyceae > Sphaeropleales > Scenedesmaceae > Coelastrella > Coelastrella sp. MACC-549. The sequence goes on from JABEVS010000466.1 coordinate 16,890, forward strand.
ATGCTGCAGCCCAGAGTGGAGCGTCCCGAGATGACGTTCTGCACTCGTCATGCGCTTCCTGATGCTGGTCCAAATTGTAACCGGCAGCCCTACAGTCAGTCCCCGCCCGTCTGTGAAGGCGAGACATGCTGCTGCCCTGTTGCTGCGTGTAGAGATACTTTTGCACGACATTTTGTCTTACATTAGGTGCATAGGTGCATTAGCAACTCGCTGCGAAAGGACGTAGGCACTGTCCACGAGGCAGCAGCGCGGGCATCAAGATGACAGGATACGTCGTACCCAAGACCAGTGGATTCACTGAGGTCAGTAGTGCACAACTGTACCAGGCACAGTGGCCATGCTAGGCATGAGATCGATGGAAAATTTATAGCTTGCGCTTCCCTGATGTTGAGGGATGCTGCCATGTGTGTAATGCAATTCTGAGAGAGCATTATTCTTGCAACTTTTAAGGCGCATTATTGTAGGCAGTACCACCGGTGTCAGTCACTTGACTTTCTTTCTGCAGTGAAAGAGTTTTAAAAACATCCGTGCCGTGTCCTGCGGATCGCAGGTTACTGGAAACAAGAACCTCCGTATTTATCTCATAACGGCTGGTCTGACCTTTGCAGCTTCATGGTTGAACAGCCTGAACTTCGGGACTGTCGTCAGCAAGACCCCAGAGTTCCTTGCAGAAGCGGCAAGGATTGGGCCCGTGGCGGTAGGTACTTGCTGGTGGCAGCATGTCCCTGACTTGACAGCCACATCATCCGCCACAGGAGCCTCCTCTGTGTTGAGTGTTCTGTGAAAGGCATCCAGATCATCAACCTGATTGGCTCAGTGGTTGCATTCCTGCAGCAGTTGGATGACACCAGGCTTCGACCCAACCTAAAGCTGCGGTCATGCACTTCTGCGCCATTGACTTTTTCACTTGCACGCCTTGCCACGTTTGCAACATTAGGGCCCAATCATGGTCGATTTGCTGTACTAGCATGACATGCTTGGCCTGCTGTGTTGTGCTTTTTGCAGCACCGCATTGATGCACCCCCCGTCTTCCTCAACCCCATCAGGAACGGCATCCCTGGAAACATCCTGGGACCAGAGGACCTGGACAACTGAACATGAGCCATATACACAACAGCAGCAGCAGCCACAGCAGCCACAGCAACCACAACAGAAGCTGCAGCAGCTGCAGCAACACTTACAACAGATGCAGCAGCAGAGAGAACCGCGCATGCACAAGTAGCAGCTGTTGTTTATTATGGCTCTTGTAGCTGGCCCTCAATCAGCGAGCCCTCAATCAGCAATTGCCATACAGCTTACACTCAGCTTTGCAAACACAGTTCACTGGGTCATGTTCTTTTGTGGTCAGCCAGTTGTGATCATCCCATAACTTACACCCAACAAAATTAGCGTCCTGTACTGCATCTGCTGCCCAGTGCAGTTGTTGGCATCAATCAAACACCAGCCAGCATTGCATGAAAGCGGCCTCTGTTGATGGCACCTAACAACACTTGATGCCAGCGCTGCTAGCTGCATTTCCTTGCTGAATTATGATTGTTGGTCCTAAAGCATTTGGGCAGGCAAATGGTGGCTTTGGATGTCAGGCAGTGATCATACAACAGTTCAACTGTCAGGGCTGTGCCCGACTGATGAAACCCCCTGCATTTTCTTGGGACTGCTGCTGATCATGTGGGTTTCCCCACTTCCCATGCTCAACAGTTATCATCTTGCAACCAGACTGTGTGTCCAATGTAACAAGGGCTATGAAGCAGTCGTCTAACATGTCATCAACTTTCATCAACTCCCTTGCTCTCAGCTCAACAAGGTTTCCTTCTGTGTGACTTGTCAGGTAGTACATGCAGTACTGCCACTGTTGAAAGCTGTGTCTATTTGTCAACCATCTCAAGGGCTGTAGGGATTGCTTTATCAAACAGCAACAATTGGATGTCAGGTGCAAACGCCGTTTGTCAAGGGTGAGACCAGTGACCACGCCCGGCGTGAAGCTACAGCACGACATAACTGAAGTGAGGATGCTATTGCTGCCAAATGCTCAGCAGTTAGAAACTGTTAGTGCAACTACAAAACGGCTGCTTCCCTGCCTCAGACCATCGCGATGCTTTTGAAGTTCACTGCACTGCTGCTGACGGTGAGATCGCCAGAAATGAAGGGATGTCACGGTCAAGAAGTTTGCGCTGCGCACAGGCATCTTGAACTAGGTAACAAACGTAATACGCTGATTGTAGGTATAAGCGCAATCGGTGTTGTCGCGCTTCCTTGCATGTTGTTCCGACAGCTACAGCGGGCAAATGAAACAAGACACGCATGTACTTTGGAGCGAAGCAGCCACAGCACTATCAAATTTCACAGTCAAGCGCTGCGCTCACCTCACCCATGAAGATTGGCGGCAACTGTCGGAAGTGCTGCAGCAAGTCAACAAGCTCTGCGCTTCTGTCAAACAAAGAAGCACCTCAGTGCCGGCAATCAGTGGCCTAGACCTTTTCCTGCATTTAGGAGAGGTCACATCGTCACTGCTGAGCCTAAATGGAGATGAACCAACTTTCAGTGTTGCAAGGGTGGCACAAGCCATCAGAACAACAACTCTGGTACGCAGACCTCCCACGATGACGCTCTCTTTACCTACACAATTCTATTGTGATGCGAATCCAACATAACAGTGCAGGCTTCTCCCCTGCATGCGAGAGCAGCGAAGTGATTATCCCTGTATCTCTTAACCAATCAACAGGGCTGCAGGGACACTGCCTTTACTTGAAACTTGTCTTATGAGGCTGTGCATCGCTTCGCACGTTACTCTTCTACCCGATCTGCGTTTTGATCTTCTTCCTGCGCCTGCTCCTTAGGTCCTCGAGGCGCTTGAGGCCGATGCTGCTGATGGCGGTGTTGCTCATGGACTTGCTGATGCTCTGGCACACCAGCAGTGTGAACAGACCCACCTGCTGTCAGCAATTACGTGGGCACTCAGACAGGTGACACAGTGGGTGTGGCACGTGATTCATGACATCACGTTCACCTGTCTAACACTTTCAAACATGATGAGGAACCCAGCAGCAATGCATCATACGTTTCTCAGCAGCCTCTGTCGCAAGTGTATTCAGCCATGTGGCACAGCATCACGTGACAAACAGTGTGAGACTGATAAGCGCTTAAGCTTGAGCACAGGCGCATGTTCGATGATGTAGGTGCATTAGAACCACACAAGAGCCATTCTGCTTTTGCGTTCACATGCATTGGGTCCCTAAAAGAGGATGATCATCCTGACTGGTCACTCGCGTTTTGTATATGCCGTGCAGGAGGCTCGTGCGCTGTTCTTCAACCCGCGTCCAACTGCTCTATCCCTGGCCACGGCACTCCTGGACCTCTTTCAGGTCATCACCCACACATGGCCCAATGAGCTCTTCAGGCCGCTGCTGCCAACAGCAGCACACGACCCAGCAGCAGGCCGGCTGGCCGACCCCGCAGCTCAGCTGGCAGGTGCAATGATGCGCTGTGCCGGACGAGCCATGACTGATGTTGGACCTGCGGCCAGCCAGCAGTTGATGATCTCCGGACTCAAAGTCGGTTATGATCTGATGAGGCAGTTGAACAGTTTGTTATTTGATCTGGATCTGTGTGGTGATCAGCCACATGTGAGGCAGCTGCTGCAGAGTCCATCTATACTGTACCTGATGGTCATCATGCTTGCTGTACAGACAGAGCGGCTCTGGATCAGCCTAGGGTTTAAGCAGCAGGACAGCTACACGAGTCGGCAAGCCCTACTCAAGCAGAAGCAGAAGCAGCAGCAACGGCAGCAGCACAAGGAGAAGGAGGAGGCAGGTGCTGATGATGATGATGATGATGATGGCAATCAGCAGCCAGGCAGTGGACAGCAGCAGCAACAACAGAGCAGCAGCAGCAGCAGCCGGCATCATCGTACTTTAGAGGAAGAGGAAGATGAGGACGACCAGGTTGGTCCAGGTGAGTGGCTTGATCAGGCACTTGGCACGGCACAATCAGGGGTTAGGCGAGAACATGGCACAACACAATCACGGTTGAGAGATACAGACTCTCTTAGGGCTTTCACAGACCAGAATTGATTGTGTGCAAGTTGTCTCTCTGCTGGTTATACACAGCATGCAGGGCAATGCTGTAAGATTCTGCCACAGCGATGGGTGCTCAGGCATTAAGTGAGTCAGCGGTTGTTGCCACCAACATATATGATATATACCGAATGATGTACTGCAAGTCTCACCTGCAACAGCATTCACTCCTGTATGTATTTGCAGGTGGTTTGCACCAGCTCTGGACTCAAGTGCTGCAGATGGGTAAGAAGGCGGCAGCAGCAGCGAGTGATCAACAGCAGCAGCAGCAGCAGCAGCAGACCCTTAACTTCACACCCTTGCAGCGGCTCTGGTCTGCCCTGGGCCTCCCTGCAAGCATGCTTCAACTAGCGGCAGCAGCATCCAAAGTGTTCACCGGAACACCTAGATCTGATTACATGGCTGCTTGCAGGGTGATTAGGTTTCTGTTGCAAGGCAGCTGCCATCTGCAGCCGCCAAGGGAACCAGCAGGTTGGTCCAGGTCACCACCTGCGGGCCTTGCTGCTGCTGGGTCTGGCGAGATCACACGTCCGATGTTTTCAGATCACAAACTTGATCATGATTTGATCTCATCTGGATCAGCGATCAGTGATCAGGATCATCACAGGGGCAGAGCAACGTCCCCTGCATCCACAACAGCGGCCCTGCTGGTGGATTCGTGTAGGGATTATGGGCTCCGAGGTTTAGAAGAAATGGAGGTTTTGCAGCTGCAGCGGCTTGTGCCACTGGTACTACTTGACACAGCAGCAACCTGCAGCAGCAGCAGCAGTAGCTGTAGCACCCATGAAGACTCCGCCCTCTTCCCTGAACAGCAATTGCAGCAGCAGCAGAAGCAAGATCCATTGAAGTCTCCTGCAGCAGCAGCAGCAGCAGCATGCCTAGATTTTATCAAGGTGTCCTGCTGTGCTGCTGCCAGCTCAGCCCGCTGCTGGCCTGTGTTGGAACGTGTCACTGATGTTCAGTGGGCCAGCTGGTCAGGTCTTGATGACAGCGCTCCTGCTGGGGCCTTCCCCAGGCTGACAGCACTGTACTGGCAGCAGTATGAGCCAGCAGCGGATGGAGACATTCCAGTACAGGAGCTGCTGCAGGTGGTGTGCTGCTTGATACAACAGCTGCTAGGGCAGCATTTGCCAAGGCAGCAACTGCTAGGGAGCCAGATGCCGGGACAGCAGCAGCAGCAGCAGCAGCAGCAGCAGCAACAACAACAGGAGGATGAGGAGGATGATAAGGGGTTGCATTCTCAATGCAATGATCAAGAAGCGCATGAAGCAGCAGCAGCAGCAGGCGGCACAAGGCATGCACATGCAGAGGCAGCAGATGATGTCATGAATGGTGTCTTGCAGGATGGACAGAAGAGCCAACAAGATGCTGCCCTGCAGCTGAAGGCTCACCAAGCCCCTGCAGTACCTACAATAAGTCCCAGTGCTAGGGAGGCATTAGTGGCACTGATTGAGGTCCTGACTGCAGTGTCAAAACTGACCTGGGAGCAGAATGGCAGGACCAGTGGCAGCAGCAGCAATGCACAGCAGCAACAGCAGCAGCACCAGCACAGACACCACATCCTGCAAGCCTGGCAAGAGATGTGCCAACCAGTAGCTGCAGCAGTAGAACACATACTACGCCGTGCAGGTGCAGCAGCACTAGCAAATGCAGCAGCAGTGGCAGCAGCTGCTGCTGTAGCTGATAAGCAGCATCGGCAGGATCTGCATACATACGGTGCATCATCCAGTCATGGGGGGTTCACCACTGTATATCCAACAGTAGTGGCATTAGGTTCATGTTTGGCAGTGATGTTGAGTCCATTGGGTCGTCCTGGACCACTGCTGGTAGCTGCTGCTTCGCTACTCCCAGCAACAACAACAGAAACCACAACAGAGGCGGCGGCTGAAGACAGATGTTGTAAATATGTGCATATGCAGCTGTTTGCACTGGTTGTGAGTGAAATAAAGGTGTTGCTCTCAGAAACATCAGTGAAGCGGGAGCTGCTGGCAATGCATGCCTTGGAGCAGGCACCATTATACATGTTGGAGAGACTACAGCAACAGCAGCAGCAGCAGCAGCAGCAATGTCAGTGGGGTGCTTGTGCAATCAATGCTGCTGTTCCATGGCTGCTACTGCTGGCGCGGCTGCTGGTGCTGAGAGGGCAACTGTTATCTGATCTGTTACATGGTGACACGTCAGCAGGATCAGCAGCAGATGAGGAGTCACAATTCAGCATGTTACATAATGTATTTTGGCACATTCAGATGGCAGAGGCATCTGCAGCAATGCTGGAGGGGCATATGCAGGTCATCAAAGGTACAGGGCAGCCATACACTGCTTTGACTGCTGCTGCTGCTGCTGCTGCTGCTGCCCATGATGACGATATTGAGCAGCTCTGTAAGTGTTGTTCACATGCACACGCAGCAGCAGGCACGAATCATAGCATGCAGAAGCCAACCTCTCCGGCAGCAGCAGCGGCAGCAGCAGCAGCAGGTGATAGCAGTGAATGGCATCAGTTGTTGCTAGACCTGAGGCAAGCAGTGCATCTGTGTAAAGCAGCAATGAAGCTTGCTCGTCACTCCCATGAGACAGGCTTTGCTTCAGGTTTTGCAGCTGGCTTTGCTGCTGGCTTCGCAGCGGCTGTGGCTGCAGGGACAGCATCACAGGGTACAGCCGCAGCCTTCAGCAGCCCGATTGGCGTTCTGCATCAGCAGCAGATCAGGAAGTTGCCACAGCGGCTGAAAGCATTTGGAACTATGGTGGCTAAGAGACTAGCAGTGCCTGGTATTTGCAGTAACCCAGAGTGTATGAACCTCAGCACACCAAGTGAACTGCTGCTCATGGGCGCTGCTGCTGGTGCTGCTGACACAAGGGATAGGCCTAGATCCATGCCTTGCTTTTGCGCTTACAGCAGCATGGGAACAGCAGCGATTGGTCAGGTTGATGGCAGCAGCAGTGGGTTGCATTACTGCTTGAATGAATGCAAGACATTGCATACGTTGTTGTAGATGATCGCATCTGATGAGAGCTTCCCAGAATTGATCTTCCTAAGGTGTATATCCCCTTGCTGTCCTTGGGAAGAAGAAGCATGGTGCCATGTTTCTAGCCGCCTGCTGCAACGTTAGTGAATATATATTGTAATGATTCCCTCTCCACTTTGGAGGGGAAATTAACACAATATGTATTCACTTACGTTGCAGCAGCGGCCTGGCTGGCATGATGATTGCACACAGCTGTGTGCTGTTTTGTAATCATGCCAACCGGCCCCGCTGAGGTCTGAGACTTTGCAGCAAAACTCCAACAGAAGAACAAAATTTTTGGGCCACCTGCACTGAAGTGCATGAAATGTATGACCGCCTACCTAGGCTACAGCTGCAAGCGGCATGGCATAAATAGAGGGCCTGCAACCCTTCCGGTACGACACTGTCCCTCATGTGTTCCTACTTAACAGTAGCTGAGATGGGATCGTTTTACGAATCATGCCGATGCAGATCTGCACTCTTTTGAAAAGTAGCCCAATGAGCCTGGCGTCGTCGAACGCGCTGAAGTCAGTTGTCGAACGGGCTGAAGCTACTCCGCAAGCTACAGCGTAACCTCCAAACCTTATTGTGCCTTTACTGACACCTGCCCTGGTCAGGCAAAGGTTGGGGGTTGGATAATCAACGTTGACGATCCACGAGCTGAACGCCCTTTGAGTGAGACCGCTCCGGCCGGGAAGTACCCGGCACTAGAAGTTGATACCACGGATGTTGACATGCCTTGTACAAGGCAGGACCGAAATAATGCTCCCTGCACAAGGCCCACAATACCCTCCAAGGACTGCCAGAATTGCAGCCTGTGACTGACTGCTGGAGTGCAGCAGTCACTGACAGATAGGCTCAGCAGCTTGCTGCTGATGTATATACCTACTGTGATCAAATACTGTGCAGTGCCCAATGAGCCTGTACTTGGCTTGCTAGCGGGGGGTTACACTCGTGTAAACACTTGATGAGCTAGCTGCTGACTAGCACCGCCTCCTATAGGATAGCTATCCAGGCATGCACATGAGACTAGTAGCTGCTCAGCTAGCACTGTCTATCTAGGCACTCCCTAAGCTGCTCTTCTGTCACCTGCACCAGCTCATGCCTGCTGCCCAGCACCTGGCTCCTGGCCTCCAGGGCCTGCCAGTACAGCTCCTCAGCACTCCCATGCTTCCCCTGGCGACTGTAACACCTTGCAAGCTCCTCTGCTGCTGTTGCCATCGCCAACAGGGCATCCTGCTGCTGCTTGGACAACCTTGCATCCCCATCTGCTAAGAAGCTCCAGTCAACGTCATCAGCCAAGCCATTGGCTGGGTTCAGGCCTAAGGCTGCTGCAGCAGCAAAGCTAGCCTGCCTGCTGTGCCTGCCTGCTGTGGCCGTAGCGCTGCACACTGGCACTCCGGGAGGATGATCCACTCCTGGTGGTGGTGGCACTGCTAATGCCAGTACATCGCCTGTCCTTGCCTCCAAAACGTTCCCAAGATGCTCTTCTGCCTGACTATCACACCCCAACTTTGCCAAACACAATGCAACATTTCTATGTGAAACCACCACATCCTCCGCACTTCCCCCTGCAGACTGCCTACCCCTACCTACTGCCACAGACTCATCTTCTGCATCACACTTTAAACCTGCCTCCACTGCTACCGATGGTGCCTGCTGTCTACTTGCTGTACTGCTCACCCTCTGTTGCCTCACCCAGAGTCCCTGTTTGTGATACACCAGCGCCTCTGTGTGTCTGCCTAGCTGGTTCAGGCAGTGGCCCAGGGAGTGAGCGGTAGCCGCCACATCAGGGTGAGATTGTCCCAGGGCTACTGTGCGGCTGTTCAGGGCCTGGCGGAACAGAGGCTCAGCTTCAGCATGTTGCCCAAGCCTGCATTCAACACCACAACGCCTGCTTTAGGATTCTGTTCCAGCACAATGATGATACAAGATATCAACACAACCACCAGCACAACCTAGACAATGGAAAAAAGATAATCAAATGACCGCTAGCAGAATTTTGATCACAACAGTGAGTTGGTCAGGCCTGCCGCATCTTTCACAGATGCTGGCCATGTTGCAGATGATGCACTGCACACTGGGAGCACATAACCAACTCACCTGCTGTTGCATAAAGCCAGATTGTTGATGCATGCAGCAGTATCAGCATGCTGCTCTCCCAACACACTCTTCCTAATCTCCAGTGCACCTCCATACATCTTGGCAGCAGTAGGGTAGTTCCCCTGACTGTACAAGCATGCCGCCAAGTTAGCACATGCTGTTGCAACCTGTGGATGCCTCTTGCCCAGCATTGCTTGCTTGTGCCTCAACACCTGCTTGAACAAGGCCTCTGCAGCACGAGCTTTGCCATTGCGGTGCAGGTGCAGTGCAAGGCGTGTTGATGCAGTCACACAGTTGGGATGTGAGCTGCCCAGGTGCTGAGTCAGTATTGCTAATGCTGATCGCAGTGCCTCTTCAGCTTCCTCCTTCCTGCCAGCAGCACTCAGCTGCCTGGCCAGCCCCTCCAAGCTGCTTGCCTCAGCCAGCATCTGCGAGTGAGTCTGGCTGCTGCTGCTGCTGCTGCTGCCAGCTGCTGCTGCTGCTGCTTCAGGTGGAGTTGTCGGCGCCTGCACAGGCCCAGAGTTACCTGATGCCTGCTGCTGCTGTTGTCTGCGCGGGCTTGGTGATCCTGCTGCTGTAGCGCGCTGTTTGTCAGCGCTGCAGCTGGCTGCTCCAAGGCCAGGCATCTTGACAGGCAGTGATAGGTTTCTAACATGGCTCCTGAGAGGTGAACATGCACCTTGTGCTGGCTGAGCTACTGCTGAAGCAGCTGCACCTTGAAGACTCGATTCACCCTGCCCACTGCAGGAGGATCTGCCTGCTGCTGCTGCTGCTGCTGCCACATGCTCTCTGGCTGCGGCCCTACCAGGGCTAGGGCTGCTGGGTTTACTGCAGTACTCCTGACCTCTGAGTGGTGACATGGAGACTGCTGCAGCAGTTGCTTGTGCATTGCATGATCCATCATCAGCAGCAGTAGAAGACTGCTGCTGCTGCTGCTGCTGCTGGCCATGCACGTCATGACTACTAGGAGAATCAGCAGCTGCACGGTCAGCACCATATGCTGCTCCTTGAATACCACAAGGATAAGGAGATGGGGAGCTACGGCATGAAGGTGCCTGCTGTTGTGGGTGGCTGGCCAAGCCGGAGTTCACACCGTTGCTGCTGCATGTGCCAGGCATCCTACTGCTGCAAGTGCTGCTACTGACACCCCTGCTGCTGCAGCTGTTGGCGGTGTCCATACTGCTGCAGCCAGTTGCCGCACTGGTTGTGGATGCTGCTGGTGCTGGGAATGCCTGCTGCTTTGGCGTTGATGGACGCCTCTTAGCAGGTGAGTCTCCAAACAGAGACCTCCATCTGCTAGCCTTGCTGGCTTTACCAAGTGAAGTAGGCTCTGCAAAAGTCTGTTGTTTGGGGCTCCCGCTGCTGCTGCTGCTGCCTCCGCCAAATCTTGCTGCCAGTGATGCCACAACACCAGGTGACACCACCTTGCCAGCTTCTGCTGCACCCCTAGATATGCCAGTAGCAGCAGCAGCGGCGGCAACAGCAGCACTGCCAGCAGCAGCTCCCACGCCAGCAGCACCAATCATAGCGCTGCCACCCACAGCAGCAGCAGCAGGACCTGCAGAAGCTGCTGCTACTGCCAGCCCAGCCCCTGCAGTAGCAGCAGCAGCAGCAGCAGCCACCGCTGTCCCTGCAACTACTCCTGCCCCCACAACAGCTCCTGCAAGAATGCTACAGCCAGCAGCAGTAACACCCCCAGGCCTTCTTGGCCTGTCAGGACTGCTGCCACTGCTGCTGCTGCTGCTCAAGCTCATCCCACAAGCAGTAGCAGCAGTGACTGGACTTGGACTCGGACTGCTGCTGCCCCGGCCCAACAGTAAGTTGCTAAGTGTCCGTGTGTGCCTCCTAGGGCTGCTGGGCACAGCTGCTGCTGCCCTGCTGCTGCTGCTGGTACTGCTACCAACCAGCCCTGCAGGCAACATCCCCACTGTGCCTGTTGTGGAAGCACTGTCTGATGTTACAGCATGTAATATTAGAGGTGAACAGCTGCTGATGCTGTGCTGTGCTTTGTGTGCTGCAACTGCTGCTGTCAGAGGACCAGTGAGCGGTACAGCAGTACTGTTCAACCCTGAGCAGCATGCTTCCTTGCCAGGGCCGGCCTGCTGAATATCCAGCTGCTGCTGCTGCTGATCTTCTCCTGTCAGAGTTTTCTGCCTCTGTGCATTCAGCCCACCTGGCCACTTACTTTGACCATGCATCGCTGCCTGCTGCTGTTGTTTGAGGTCTTCATATTGCTGCTGAGTGTTGACTGGGATCTGCCACTGCTTGCGTTGCCTACTGGGGCTGCTGCCAGCACCCACAGCATCTGCCTCCACACCACTGCCATCAGCAGCCATGCCGCAGGAGGTCAGGTCATTAGCCAGTTCTCTGTTAGCCAGCTGCTTCATCATGCCGGAAACATCTGCACCCCTGACAGGATCCTCAAACTGTGTGGGGAGTACAGGACCTACATTCTGCCTCTTACTGCCACCACCACCTGCCTCTAACTCCCTTGCACCCCAGATCTGACAAGCCTCGGACATGCTCCTATTATGATGCTGCTGCTGCTGCTGTATTACACCTCTCAAACCTGCCCTTGTTGATTGCTGATCTACTCCTGCCCACCGCAGCTCTCCTGCCGCATACTGGCCTGTACTACACCCTCCCACCTGCTCACTGGCACTGCGGGTATGCTGAACCTTCTTTGCAGGAGCCAGCCCCATCCCAGCTGCAACACCCTGCTGCTGCTTTTGCTGCTGCTGCCGCCGCTGCTGCTGAGCCTCCTGCTCCTCTTTGAGGGCTTCTTCTTCACTCCACAGCACCCTTGGCAGCTTGTGCTGGCTGCCCCCACTGCTGCTGGTGGTGCTGGACCTGGAGTTGAGCCCTAGACCACCCCTGCTGCTGTCACTGCTGCTGGGTGGCCTGCTGGAAAGCTGGCTGTTAGCGCCGCCGCTGCTGCCAGGTGGCAGTGGAGGTGCTGATGGCAGGCCTGATGATGACTCACGGCCCAGCAGAGACAGCAGGCCAAGCTGAGCCAGGTACTGATCCAGGTCAGCCTGCATCACAACACAGACAGTAGTACCAGGGCCTGATAACAAACTTGATCATGAACCCAGGTTTTGGTTTTGGGGTATCTTGGAATGCACTCATTCAATTTTGCTTGGGTTACTACTACTGGCTAACTACTACTACTGGCTAACTACTACTACTGGCTTCTGTTGGCCAAAGGTTACAGTGAGCAAGATGATGGATGCAATTCCGCACAAAGCACACGAATAATTACACATGTTGATATATCACTGCAATGCAATACTCAAATGGCTGCCTTCTGATGGAGTTGATCGCGCCCATTAGACACTACCCCTGTTGCACCAGGCACACCTGCTTGTCATTGCCTTCGCTGTTTTCAACAGCCTTCTGATGGTCTTTACAGCCCCTGAAGCTCTCCAGCTGCTGCTGCTGCTGGCACTCTGATTCTTCTTCTACAGCTTCTAGCTGGCCTTGTCTCCTTGCATGTGCTGCTGCTGCTGCTGCTGTTGTTGACTGCTGCTCTTCATTCAGCTGCTGCACCAGCTGACAGCAGTCCTGCTGAAGGCCCAGCAGGACACCTCGAGCCGCAGCCAGCAGCTGACTGTTGCGCTGCAGGCTGCTGGTGGCACGCAGCAGCTGCGGGCGCTCCAGTGCTGAGACCATACCTTGAAGGGCCTGTAAATCAAGCGATTGCGACATGTTTTTACTGAATAAACTGCTGGAACAATGGTCTATATAAAGTTCTGCATCGCCAGCAACCAGTTCTGGTACACAACTATTTCTCTACAGGTAGTTCTACGCTGCCAGCAGCTTCACCTTGAGCAAGTGAGCAGCAGTTGGTCTCCTGGCTGGATCTGCCTCAAAGCAGCTCCGCAGCAGGGCCTCCATCTGTGACGGCAGCCCCTCAGGCAGCAGAGGGCTCTGCTTTGACACCCCCACTGCTGTACAGATCTGCAGCAGCGTGTCATGCTGCCAGGGGGGTGCTCCAGTGACCATGTGCAGCAGGGTAGCAGCGAACCCCCAGATGTCCACCTTGTTGGTTGGCTTGTGGCCGGGTGTAAACTGCTCAGGAGCCCTGAAGAAATTCGGATTGATTGCACAAGAAGTGTCAGCCATTGTCAAAATACACAGCCTGCTGCTGCTGCTGCTGCTGCTGCTGGTGTGCTATCACGTCAACCATCTGTCAATCTGTCAGGCATCCAGTGCTGCTGCTGTGGACACAGATCCGGACATGCTGAAATGAGTCCACCAGCAGTGCCCCCTATGCCTATTTATTCAGAGTTTAAGTTTCACTCACATGTAGTTAGGTGTTCCCCTCATCACCCCTGAGCTTCTGAGCCCATTGCTGGTCCCCCGCCTATGCCTACCAGCAGCCGCTGCAGCTGCCACCACTCCAATGCTGCATGTCACCACACTGCTGATGCCAAAGTCAGCAATCACTGCATCCCCAAGCTCATCGTCTATCAGCACATTATCTGGTTTGAGGTCTGCTGCTGTGACGCCCAGCCTGTGTATTTCAACAAGACCCTTGGCGATGTCAATGGAGTACTTCAGCGCAAGGGGGAGGGGCAGCCGCCGGCCTACACAGTAGCCGGAATATAACACCCTTACACGCCAAACAAGAACCAGCAATCACACTGCTGCTGGAGGAGCTTTAGGATTAAGGCAGCAGTTGTTTGATTTGAACAATCGAACAATTTTGTGTGCATTGCAGTGCGCTGCTGCAAGCGCAATCAGCGGAAGTCCAACGTACCTGGATGTCTTGCCACCCTTGCCGCCAGGCTGTAGCTGTAGAGCTTCATGATAATTGCAAAGTTGCCCCCTTTCACACAGAACCCTTTGTAAATGCACACCTGCAGCAGGGATACTAATCCTCAGTGATTACTGGTTGCAGGAACCAAGCAGCAAAGCTTCACAGACATGCTGTGGTGACTGGTCCAGAGTCCAGCGAGCCAGCTGCACACAAACCCTGCTTCTTGGATAGGGCATGCAAGCTCCGTTGACTCTGCACCTGCAATGTGTTACTGTTCTTCTTCAGCCGCTGATCTGTTGAAGAGAATGTTGGTTTACCTGCTTGCATTCCCCAGTGGTGTGTAAGAGCACTGCCACCTCCCTCCTCAGACAGTCCAACTGCCTGTCATCAACACCCACCAGAGGTAACAGTTTGATGGCTACTGCCTTACCCCACAGCAGGCCATGCCACACCTCACCTGTGTGTCAGTGATCAAGTATTAAAAGCATCAGAGTTGCATCTGTGACTGTTGCAATCCAACGTTTTTGCAAACAGCCGCCAAGCATTATGAGGGTGGCACAGCACAGAAGAGGGTGAGCACTGCCATATGTAATATCAGCATCCATGTTCTTAGGAGCAGTAGTATCTGCAGCCATCAAAGCAGCAATGACTTGCTGCGGGTGCTAGCTATTTGCCTATTCTGCGCTGCTGCTGCTGCTGCTGCTGCTGCTACTGCTGTGAAAGTGCCCACCTGTGTTGCCCTTCTTGCTGAGGAGGTTGACAAGCTGCAATTGATCTGGCTTGACCATCATGCGCTCAGCATTAGCAAGCCCCCACCTGTCATCATAGATAAAAGGAAGTACAGGCTCAGCACCAGCAGACAGTCATGAACTGTCAATGAATACAACATGCCCAGCTGCTTCACAATCACTTGGTTTTGGCCTGTTGGCAGCTTCTTGCTGCCTGCGACTGCCAACTGCCCCCGCAAGCGCAGTGTCTGTTGTTTGGGGACTGGAAGTAAACTGCTAATCAGCTAGCTCTTTGCCAAGCACATGTTCTTGCAGCTGCCGCATACACAGGCACAACCTGCTGGCATCACTGGTGCTGTTTAAGCTGATTGCGCCCCCTGCTTTGGGGCCTGTAAACCAACTGGCTGCTGCTGCTGCTGCTGCCACGCAACGAGCATTCATCTTTACCTGTCCATGAGCTCCATCAGCGGCACATTAGCTGCCTCCATGGCATTCTCCAGGGCATAGTTTCTGCAATATCGTCAACACCAACGGCGGTGACAGAAGCAAACTGGACCTAATCCTTTCTACAACTGCAATGCGCACACAGCGTGGTGCTAACAAACCTTCTAGCATAAGGAAGCAATACATGTGGTATACCTGCAGTGCATGCTCCACAGGTGAATTATGCCACTTCACAAGGCATCCTTCTATTGGCTTGCCCTAGCTGTTGTTTACTGGCGTACCAGCTGCAGCTGTTTGATGTGTTGCAAGGTGCAGCTTACTCGTAGTACCAGTGTGATTCTCACCTGGGTAGGTCATCAGCATGCTTGCTGATGGGCTGACGGCAGTAAGGGCAACATCTCTGAGGCCCTAAGTTGTGCTGAATGCAGTGCCGGCAAAAACTGTGACCACACTCCAGTATAAGGGGCTGCCGCTGTGCGCCATTGAATATGGATGTGCATATTCCACATTCAAATGCCATGTTGTCAACCAAGATGCGAACGAGCCCGTCAACTGGCCCACAGTACGCTGTCTGTGTGATATGCTGTGGAGCCAGTCAGCAGCATGCTGGCGCCCAGCACCTGCTGTATCATGTTCCCATTGCTATGTGTTTATCAATCAGGTTATTTTGTTGTCGTTCTGAACGACAATCAGCTAGGTTCAGCTACACAAAGGCATCGCCTGAGCGTTGCAGCGATTGTCCAGGGGCGTGCAAGGTATATTTATTCAAAATCGTGGTGTATGTGTGACTTTATTGAATGGGTTCCAAAGATACCTGTGCCAGTTTGCGTACACTGCCTGTACTTCACTGACCACGACTGTATTGCCAAGCGCCTAACATTGAGTGCCATGCGCCTTGGAAGTCATGTCACCAGCCACAAGATGGTAACATCCACAGCGATGTCTCCATCCGCATATAGAAACGCGGCCTTCAAAAGCTCTGAGACTGTCAGACAGCTAGACGCCTGAGCATACGCTGACGCTGAGCACAATATCAACAACATAATGCAGAAACAGCTGCTTCACTTTCTGTTGGCTCCCAACGGCTGCAACAGATCGCTTGCCTCTTGACCGGGATGTTTGTTCTCGACAGGAGGGCTGCCAGCTGCATCATACGGCAGCTGAGAGCCTT
This sequence comes from Coelastrella sp. MACC-549, assembly GCA_018290735.1. Lineage (NCBI taxonomy): Eukaryota > Viridiplantae > Chlorophyta > Chlorophyceae > Sphaeropleales > Scenedesmaceae > Coelastrella > Coelastrella sp. MACC-549. The sequence goes on from JABEVS010000466.1 coordinate 33,173, forward strand.
GGTGCACCTCTGCCACTGTACTCCGCTCCGCTTCCTGGCGTCCGTCAGCGGCAACATCGTCCCATGCTTCCTGGTGACCAAGCAGCAAACTGAAGTTGAGGTCCGGTACCATCAGCCGTGAGATGACTGCGTCTCTGTAGCTGTCAAGTAGCACGAGGAAAGCCCTGTTTGCCTCCAACCTGAACTCTTCTAATGGCTGCTGACTGCTGTATGCTTTGAGACCCACTGCATGCCTCAGCTTATCCACATCCTGCAGTACAAGAAGCATGCAGTATCCCCTTAGCTGCAGCTGATTACTGAAACATCTTCAGTAGACCTTGTCACATAACCTTTAATAACGGGCTGAGCAGCTCTGATGTGCTCACCACAGCAAGGACTCTGCGCTAACAACAGCGCTGCAGTCCAAGCCACCATGAACTTCTGCCAACAACTGCAGCTTGTAGGCAGTGCACAGCAGAAGCAAGACATCAACAGATCCCTACCAGCGACCAGCTTACCCAGCATTGCTTGCATCTTACCTCTAAGAAGCAGCTCCACAGAGCATCAATCCACTCCAGCATCACGTTCCTGCAGTAGCTCTCCAAGTACAGATCGGCATCCAGATCCAGCATTCCCCCTCCACTGTACATTCCACCACTGGCAGCTGCAGCAGCGCTGGCACTGCTGCTGATGAGGAGCTTCTTCAGTGTGATATGCCTCAGCTCATATGCATGAATGAGGGCAGTACCAAGGTAGTTGCGCAGGACATGCACCTACAGGAGTACAGTCACAATAGCAGCAAGCCGAACTCTGGGTGCACCAGGAGCCAGACAAGTCATCGGCTGGTGCCAGAGCTCAGTATCTTCATCAGCTGCAGCCATCAACTGCTGTATTTGAAGCACCTGCTGCTGCTGCTGTATGTGCTGCTGCAGCACTGGTTGGCAGTTAACAGCAGCTGGGATTGCGGCTGGAGGTGACATCCTAGGGTCCAGGGAGTTGACAAATGCTGCAATGATAAATGCCATAGTTGTGCAAAGCATATGGTATGTCCGCCGCAAAACTCTCTCTGCATTGATTGGAGGCTTGCTGCATGCAGCTCAAGAACTGCCACCTGTAGAAGCCATAAGCAGTCCGCACCTGGCATGGCGCCGCGCATAGCAGTGCTATCAATGTGTCATGGACAGGTCAAGTCCTAGTGGCAGAAGCTGCAACTCTGTCATACTCACCTTGGCCGCATGTCTGCCAGTGATCACAGGTCTCTGCATTGCCAAGATGCCCTCAGGCAAACACCACTCCTCAGGAACACTGACAGCACCAATGCCATTGGTGCCATTGGCTAGCACACCACTGCTGCTACTGTCACTACTGCTACCACCATATGCTACTGCTGCTGGGGTGCCAAACAGCTTGGCATGTGCTGCTAAGGCTAATTGTGTCTTGAAACCTACTAGAAATCTAGGTTTAGGCCAGGGCAGGTCTTTTCCTTGTACTAAGTATGCTGCTAGCTGCTGAACCTGCTCTTGATCCAGAACAGGGACCTCAGATACGTTGAGAGGTATGTGGGCAGTCCGCTGCTGCTGCTGCTGGCCGCCACCCGCTGCGGCCGCTTGAGTCAGCTGCAGCAGCATCTGTGCTGTAGTGTCATAAGCAATACCATCAGCAACCGTCTTAAACTCTATCTGCATCTTGTTGACCAACTCTGGAGGGTTTACTAACCTGTGTATGTGCCACATCAGCGCTGCCAACGGGCTGATCTGCTGCTGCTGCTGGCTGCTGCTACTAGATGCTCTTACCCCCTTGCCTGAACTAGTCCTGCTGCTGCTGCCTACCCCTGCTGCTAACGCTGTTGCTGTGTCCAAGCTTTCCCGTGTCCAGGCTCCTGGGCCAGCTGCTGGGTCAATCAGCGCTGCAACTAATTGATCCACCCACTGCTGTATGAACATGTGCATGACTCTGTTCCGCTGCTGGTTGTCCCCTGTGAGAATGAGCCGCCTAAGGCTGTACAGGTTGCGGCGATACACCTCCAACACTTCATCATACCTGCACCGTCATGAAACGAACCCAGACTACTGACAACACGACCGACAAGCAAGGGCAGATCAACAGATCATAGCATAGCACTCAATCTTCATGCAGTTCCATTGGCAGCAGCACTGACATGCTGCCAGCAAAGCTCCACAGGACAGATCAACTGCAGCAGCATTGTATATATCACAAGCAGGCAGTACCTTTTGGTTTCCAGTCTGGCCATCTGCCACTGGTTCTCCATGCTTTTCTGAACCTCTTTGTGGAGCATGTCCACCACCACAGACTCCTGATACGGCAGCAGGTTCCCAGATGATAACAGACTCCCAGCCAGCTGCTGGAACACTGCAATCAGCAATAATAACAAAACACACACTCTCTGTGTCTACATGAGGGGGATACACACATTTTTTGCTGCATAGCTAGCTACCGTGTGCACACTTACCACACTGCTTTGCCATGCTCGGATGCTGTATTGTCAAGCACAGTCCCAAGCTGTGGGTGGGTTCATGCACTGATGTGTTGGTCATGGCCACCTTGCAGTGCCAGTAAACAACTCCTCAGCTACTTGGTGGCGTGCAGCTCAATCCCAACCACAGACTGTCAAGCCTGTCAAGCGACTCACTCTGCATGCCATGTGTTGTGATGAGAGGGTCCCCCACATCAAACAGCAGCTGTGTGCTGCCTGGGTCGCCCTGCCTGCCAGCTCTGCCCCTCAGTTGCAGCTCAATGCGCTCACCCTCTTGAAGTGAAGTACCAAGGACAAACAGACCACCAGCAGAAACAACCTGCAGCACAGGTTCAACTCATTATGCTTGCTGCAGGTCTACATAGAGGAGTCAACTGTGAGACACCGCACTGCTGAGTCACTGCCTGTTGTTTGTATGGATGCATGCTGTTGAGGTGAGAGCAGTACAGATGTGCAGACTCACAGTGCAGCAGAGTTGTACTGCTTGATACCAAAAGGGCTGAGAATATGATGCTCCAGAAGGCAAGGTCATCTGCTGTGAGGACAAGGAGCAACACGAGAGAACAGCAAACATATCTCAAGTGAAGCACTAGCCAGCGTGAACAAGGCCCATTACCAACCTGCTCAGCCATGCCTTCACATTGCTGGTCAAACCACAACCACAGCAGCAGTGCAGCTCGTGCAACATACTTTTGAAGAGGCTCCAGAGCAGCTCCCAGTCGGCTCAGCACTGCCTGATCTGAAGCAGCAGATCCTGCAGCCTCTTCTGCCGCTGCTGATGAGAGAGGGCCATTGGTGCCCATGTAGTAGGGCTGCAGAGAGTCGCACAGCTCATTGAAGACTGTGTCTGCTTTGGGAGCAACTACTGCTGTAAAATTAAGCTCCTGAAGTAATCACAGCAGCAATACAGCAGATGGTGTCAAGAATGAGTAAGGCAGTTGAGGGACAGCAGACAAGCAAGATACTATGTGCATAGTGCAGCATAGCATCAAGCAGCCCAGCTGCACAGTGCCTGACTCTCACTCACTGCATCAGGAGAACGCCACTGGCCAACACCAGTTAATCATCAAACTGCAGAGCTGCACATGAAACATGTAATGCCGGATGCAATATAATGGGACTGTCTGTTGGGCAACTTCGCAGCTGTACTGCTCAGACAGAGCCAGGCACTGTACTGCTGAAACAGGACCAGGCGCTGTATTGCTGAGCCAGGAGCAGTGACATACCTGTAGGTTTGTGTGGCCGAAGGTCTCCCTGAGACGCCTTAGTGTGGTTCGCCGCACCACATCCGCTGCAGACAGGGCTGCAGATGCCATTGCCCGCAGATCATCATGGGTCAATCTGGCAGTACACAACAACAGCAGTTGGGGACCTCAATGTAGACCGTATGCATTGTTAGGTTAGAAAGATTCCTGCAGCCAGGCGCTGTAAGCGACAGCAACTCACATGTTGTACATGAGAGAAACATGGTGCCATATCACCAGCCATTGGCGGTCTAGCAAGCAGATTTGGTCTGCCAGTTGTGCGGTGTGGCACTAGGATGCTTCCTTCATGTAGTGGCCCCTCACCCGCTGATCTGTCTGCAAGGAACAAGTGCACCCTGCTCACCAAGCACTAAGCAATCACTCACCCTTGTTGAGTGAGACCCTTTCCTCCAACTTGCGCCAGTATGATTGCCGCAAGCAGTGAAAGGTGCAGCTCGCGCGGCAAGCCCGACTTTTGATCCTCTGCACTGCGTGGCTTGATATCCTGCACATCTTCAACTTCGTATATGTCAAACACATCAAGTGGCATGGCGGGACACAGAGCATCGAGTTCGCTGGTGGCTGCTTGAGCCTCCGCGCCGCCAAGCACTGCAGTAGGGGCGGGTGCGAGTCCGGGAACAAGATGCCTGCACAACACAGGGCACGCGCAGTCTGCTTGTTTGCAGGACAGCCTCAACAATCATGTACAGAGCTCTTGCCAAGTCCCAGACACTGCAGCACTCAAGTGCAAAAGGCTTACTGGCCTGCCAGCTCCCAGTGAAGAAATGTTTTGTTCCGTCCAGTGGGCAAAATTAGCAGAATAAAAGGGTAGATGCTGTTGTTCAAACCATCTTTATGACACCAGCCAGCTGGACTGGTGCATGACATGTAAGACCCACTCACCTGTATATGAGCCTCAGCAATCCCATTTGCGTCAAACCTTCAGGATTTCCACCTAGAATGATATCAGTCCCTCTGCCTGCCATGTTAGTAGCAATTGTCACCGATGCCGGCAACCCTGCCTGTGCCACCACCTGAGCCTCTAACCTGACATTCTCAGGTTTTGCATTCAGCAGTTGAACCCTGGAGGCCAGCTGCTTAAACCCTGGTCGGCACCACTCTTGCAGCACTGCTAGCACCGTTTCACTCTCATTCACACTGCTGGTGCCAATGAGTACTGGTCGGCCTCGTGACCAGCAATCTTCAACCACAGACACAATGTACGCATACTTGTCCTACATGATAACAAAAAGAGACACAGCTGGAAGGATCTTCATCGCAATCTTCAAACGGGCAACCGCCAGCACAAGCGTGCAGCATGACACAAGCTAATGTACTGTATTGAGAAAGCCCACCAGCCCAAAGCCCAGAACGGATTAAGTGTATATATTGAACAAGGAAAATATTAATGCAGCATCGCTATGCACCTGATCGGGAGGTCAAGTATTTCCCCACATGTAGTGGCAACAACCTCAACGACTTAATCACATGCACAGTACTTCTATGCAAGCTGCACAGGCAATAAAGTACCTTGTCTGTGTAATATAGCCTCAGGGGCTGGTCCTCTCTCTTAGCAGGTTTGTTTGTTGGTATTGGCACCACCCGCAATCCATAGATCTCATAAAACTCGGCAGCAGCTGATCTGGCAGTGCCCGTCATGCCAGCAAGCTTTTGATAGAACCTGCAGGCCGTTTGGTACACATCAATAAGCATATACATATCTCCTGCTGTGTTGGATGCCCCCATAGCATGAACAGCGCACCAAATCTGGCATCACCAACCTCTGCAAAAGCCCTGGTATTCAATGATCTGCTGCAGTTGACACTTTGATGAGCAAGATCCAGGGCTGCCACAGACACAGGCTATCAGGTGTAAGGGGTTGCACAGGTTGCAGTATCAAAGTGTCAACATCAGACGACTGTGTCCGACTGTTTGTCAGCGGCTGCTAAAGCCCACCTGAAGAAGACCTGGAAGGTAATGCTTGCAGTGGCATGACTGTCAGGCTTGACCTCAACACCCTCCTTGGCCTCGATGGCCTGATGCAAACCAGCAGAATATCTGCAGCCAGAGGCAGCCTGTCAGTGCTGAGGAAGTACACCACCATGCCCACTTCCATTCACAATCTGGCAAACACCACTTGATCACACTGGACAGCAAGACATGTGAGCGCTCTACCATCAGACATTATACAACAGGTTTCTATTGTCCGTACAACTCGTATCACCACAGTGAGCCGTGCATGTTGTTGAGTTGAGGTGACTTTATCACCTGCTGATGGGTCTCACGCGCCCTGTTGACTCATCCACAATCACGACCTGCCCATCCCGTACGATGTACTGGACGCCAGAGTCGAAGTACTGATATGCCTGCACAGACAGACACACATTCACAGGAGCAAGCATACACAGCGATGCACTCAGTTCAGAGTCACACCACATATCAAGAGACACACCTACCATGTCACATGCAATGCGTCTGGTAGCACACTACATGGAAACAGGTGCAGCAGCGCCAGAGAAACTATTGGTTTGCTGCTATCGACAGCAAGTCTGCAGCATCAGACACCGACGGTCTTGACGTGCAGCTACTTGAACTCTTGCTTGAAGCATACTTTAAGAGCAGTGATGGCCATGTTTCCCCAGGGTACATCATCCTCCCACAGGTCCATGATGGTCGGGGGGCGACCCTCCCTAGCAGCACGCCTGAGAGCAGAACAAGCAGCCAACCACATTGTTCATCAGGCTTCATACCATGAAGCAGTGCAAGCTTGAGCTCACTCTGTGCTGCAGTACACTGGTCAACATGCTCAGAGTAGCTGGAGTACTCATGCAGATACTTGTCATCTGCTCTGCGCATGACAGTGAGTGTACTCATCAAGAACCATCAACAGTGCCTGCTTTCAAAGCTACTGAAACTCCTGTTGGGAAACATTGTTTGCTGCATCAGGCAACTCAGACGGCACCTGCTGGCTGTAGGACACACACCTGAAGACAACTCCAGGCTGGTCAGCCAGCAGCTGAAACAGGAGGGCCATGCCTTCTTGACTCAAACTGAGGCTGCGCTGCTTTGTGTCAAGCACCAAGTACCTGCAGGAGCAATGAAAGGCAGCCAGTCAACAACTCATGTCACGAGCCACCTGTGCGGCGCTCGGAGTGGTCAGCGGGCAGGAGGCCATGCACAACTGAGGAACAGGAGAAACCCCTGATGACATTGATATCATGCAGCAATAAGTTTGAGCCGCCTGCAAGTGTTTCATAGTCGTGAATAACCATGCGCACGTGCGGCTGAGAAAACAGGTGGAAATGATAGAATTCCACACAGTTCGCTCTGGCCGCAAAGCATTCAGGTTGCTGATAGACCAAGACGCGCACAGACTGACACAGCTTGTAAGTGTCTGGTGAGATGGCCGTCATTGCTGGTGAATAGCAATGAAAAGGTAAAGCACCAAGACTATTTGCTGCAACCTGCTGGTCTTTGAACCGAAGACACTGGCACCAAAACGCTGTTCAGCGCTGGAGCATGATGGCCAGTGATCAGATGTCATCTTTAGGCCAACTTTCAGCTGCTTGACAGTAGATCACAGTGGCAACTCACCGTGCTTTCACTTCGGCCTCCACAGCTGCGCGCCGTCGGCCATTATCCCGGGCAATCGCCGCTTCGACCGACCGCATGATGAGCTCCCACAGGCGGCGTACTGCAGCGTCGACCGTCACGACGAGCTGATTGTTGTCTGCGCGCGGCTGGCTGATAATCATGGGATTCCGGCTCTCATCAATTAGGATGGAGTCGACTTCGTCCACAATGGCAAAGCCCAACACATCCGGCAACATCTGCAAGCACGACAAGAAGCACAACTAACTGTGAATAAATCTGCGACAGAAGCGGCAAACTTGGCAGTAATGGCAAGCTACTGCAGCTTCTAGCAACCACTTGGACAGCATACCGCCAGCAACCTCACCAACTCGGCAGCTGTCTGTGCTGTGTTGTCCTTGAGGTAGTTGAAACACAGCTCCTGGCCCGTCACATACGTCACATGACAACTGTAGGCAGCCTTGGCGGCATCAATTGGTATGTTGCTCTGAATGGCACCAACTGTCAGGCCCAGAAACCTGGACAGAAGGCAGCCAAAGGTGTGCAGAAATAGCCTCAGTTGGATTTGACTTAATTGGTACACACACAGACACCACGAGTTGGGTTTGATTTTGATTGGTAGGCAAACAGACACCATGGATATCTGTACAGTGGCAGAGTCACACAGAAACCTGCACGATACATACTGTGAGCCAGCATCTACTCATAGCTACTAGTGCTGCTGCTGCGATTCGAAGGAGGTTGATAGCTCTCCACCATTTCGCAGCCCTGCTCTGAACACGCTGCTGTTGAAGCCTCAACCCAGCCATTGATCCCACTGAGCTCACCTGTAGACCTTTCCCATCCACTCTGCATCTCTGGCAGCTAGGTAGTCATTGACAGTCACCACATGAACACCGCCGACATGGGGCCGGCCCAAATGAGCCTGATGTCCCATGCTGCTGCTGCTGCCGCCACTGCTGCTGCTGCTGCCAGATACAATTACAGGTGGGTTAGTGATGGTGCCAGGGAGTGCATTGAGGTATGCTGCCAGCACTGCTACCAGGGTTTTTCCTTCACCAGTTGCCATTTCTGCTATCTGCCCCTCATGAAGCACCATGCCACCTGTTACAACATGTCATAACAACACATAGTGCACTCAGCACCCCATGCACTTCAGAATTGCCAAAGTCCAACAAACACCATGAACTTGGCAGTTGGAATCTTTCACAATGAGCGACAGAGGCCTACTCAACAATCTCAAACCCTTCCCTGAAATCAACAATCTTGAACCCTCTCTGCATCAAGCGAGTTATGCATCAGTGCAATGAAGCACACAACTGTAGGCTTCATTCCTGTGTTGTGTTTGACTTTGACATCCAGTAGGCCAGGTGCAGATTACATGCCTTGTAGGCCAGGTGCAGATTACATGCCTTGTAGGCCAGGTGCAGATTTCATGCCTTACCTACTAACTGGGAATCAAAGTGCCTCATGCCCAGCACCCTGCGTGAAGCTTCCCTCACTGTGGCAAACGCCTCAGGCAACAGCTCGTTCAGCGCACCATCGATCCTGTGGGTGTTCTTTATCAGGATGTCTCTAAACCTGAGGGTTTGGTCAGCCAGCTGTGAGTCAGTCAGGGACCTCATGGCGGGCTCCAAGGCATTGATGGCGGCAACTTGCTGAACATAACTGTGGCAATGCAGTCATGGCAGTAAAGTGCAACAAGGGGTTAGAAGGGGACGTAAAAGGAAGAACGCAAGGTGCTTGGCCTTGTGTGATTATTGTTGCGAAGGCTACTCAGGGAAGCAGTGTCCATTTTGGCTCGAGCCGCATGATGCATGCAACTTGCAGGGAATAACAGCAGCTGTCTGACTAGAGCACCCTAAGGGAGTGTGCACAAGCTCATGCAGATACATCCTGGAGCACAGTTGAGTTGCCAACAATTTTGCAGGCTTCAATGTGACAGCAGAACGCAGCCCTTGTAGTACACTTCACTTGCTGCTTCACAGCAGAGCATCCTAAAAAGCTTTCAAGCCTACTGCCGCGGGTTCTGCTGCTGCTGTAGATGGCAATTTCTGCACCGCTTGCGCATGTAGCAGCACACTACCGTCCATTTTTCCGGTCATGCCAATTATAAACACTGCTGTTTATCAACTTCATGCGACACAATCCAGTTGTGGAGTTGCAGTCAGCAACTGAAATGGAATATCAGCAGGTGCATTGTATACAAAATGGCACTGCCGGTGGGGTCCTGCTGCTTTCCCCTGCCAACTGTCACGGACAGCAAGCTCACAGCTGCCTGCTGGAGCCCTGAAAGATATTAGCAGCATGCATGATGCTGGCTTACTGTGGTTGACTGTCCTGAGAGCCCTGATGCAGCTGAATGAACTAAGGAAAGCTGCTGCTGCACGTATACGTGGGCATCTGCGTAGGTTTGGCGGTAGTTCCATGCAGCTAGCTGGGTCAAAGGATCACGTTTGAAGCAGGCGCCCTGATCAACAGAAACTTACCGCTGCAGCACTCGCTTTCTGCCCAGTGACGCCGTTCTGATCTGTTCTTCCCAGTGCTTGGGGATGACAAGACTCTGAGCTGCCCCGTCAGCCGCCACGCGATCTTCATCATCACTGCTGCACAAGCTGAGCGCTGCTGACCCTTTAAAAAGTCCATCTGCGCGACGCAATAAGTCATTCAAGCCACTGCTGCTGCTGGTGGCTGCTTTGCCGTTGCTGCTGTCCTGTTTGCTGCCAAAGGCCTGCGCATGAACCACCTGCAGGGAACAGTGTGCAGCAGCATCCCAACTGTGGTAATCCTGACCTCACTGGCCACAGGCAAGCCAACGCTGCAGCTGTCACATCTGCCACATTTTGTGTTTAGAACAATGCTGAGTTTGCAGCATGATGTGCCAGATTATGATGCTTGCTGTACCCTAAAGTTTGGTTGCGAAGCAGGCTCAGGTTGTCGGCAGCTGATGGCATTGTGTGCTGAAGCACGCCGATGGGCCAAATGAAGACAGCAGTGGTGGCATGTAGTATGATCAGTGATGGGCTGGATGGTCAGGTGCATTACTGTCCAGGACACATGCAGAAATCAGTACATTACATACAGCAATACGCGTTCAAATGCACATGCGGTGCATCCAGGAGGGAGCACTCGTTAGGGCCACTGACTGGGCCCGCCACTAGTGCCACTGCTACATACCGGCCGCCTGTTGACCGTCCGGCAGACATGGTTGTTGCAACGCCTGAGTCTGAATGTACAAGTTGCTGCTGATCTATGCTGCAGCTGGTAACTTGACGCGTAGTGTCCCATTTGATTGTTCTGAAGAGACACATGGGCATGCATGGCCGCCAGCAAGCATTACAACCGTTCAAGCCATACAACTTTCACTGCTGATGACCACGAGCATCCACGCCGTGGGCACTGCCAGGGGTCGGTTTGATAGTCAGCTGGTGTGGCTTGACCCCGTGGCGTCTGGATGCGGCTTCAATAATACTTGCTGTATTCTGATAATCATAGATAGCAACTGAGTACGTGCAAGGACCTTTGATGGTCACTGCCTCGGTCCCCACCTTAGTCATTGTCATCTTCACGCCAGGCGCTTACAACCAGATCAAGCCTCATACACTGCAAATATAATACGCCCTTGTATATTCAGAGGCCTTATCAACACCGTAAAGGCCGCTTTCAGCATGCAACGATGGTATGGGATTTCCTTCTCAAGCTCTGCAAATATCTCATCGACTGGGTGTTTATTCTGTGATAATCGGCTGTAAGCAGCTGCGGCATCCCCCAGCTGAACCTTGGCACCCACAGGGATGTTTCACCCGCTTTTGCAACGATGCATCAAGGCCATGCATGGGCATCAGCCGCATATGAGCCGATGCAGCAGTTCAGCATTTAATGAGCTGAGGCAGCTGTGGACAGATGTTGGCAGACATCTAGAACCTGCGAGCTCAGTACGTGCCAGTAGTAGCAGCACTGGTGGTGGCGAGCAGGCTAGCTCAGTCCGGCGGTATTATGAAGAGGAAATGCTGCATCAGCCGTCTGGCATTGCTCATGAGCGGAGCCTTGGTGATCAACGCCAAGCAGCTAGAAGCTGTAGCAGCACAAACATCACCTCTGCAAACCCTCCTCAGATAGCATCAGTACTAGGACAGCAGCGTACATGTACATTACAAAGCATTGTGCAGTTTTTGAACACAGGCAAGGCACAAGCAGCAGCACAGGGCAGCCCTGTATGGCGCACACACCAATCACCAGCACATCAAAACATCACTGTACAGCAGCAGCACATGCATTCTACCGCCACACCACAAGCATCCCAAGTAGACTATGACAGCAATGCAGAAAGCGACGCCGAAGGTCTGTCAGCACTAGCTGCAGCAGCAGGAGAGGAATCAAGTACTCAGTCTGCAGCAGCCAGCAGCAGTAGCAGCAGCAGCAGCTCCCCTCCAGCTGCTGCACCAGTCAGTGAACCAGCAGTTGGCTTTGCAGACGTACAGCCCCGTTTCAAAGTGATAGAGATACCGCGACGTCCTCGGCAGCAGCTTGACAGCATAGACCAGCAGCTATCAGCCCAATGGCAACTACAGCAGCGACCATGGCAGCAGATGCAGCAGAAGCAGCAGGAGCAGCTGCAGGAGTACCCAGTGTTTGCCTGTCACCTGGCAGCTGAGATCAACTTTACAGACTTCATTGCAAAGAACGTGCTGCACATCAAGGACAAGTTCCCTCTCAAAGACAATGTGGTCATACTGGTAGGGCTGGCTGGCTGCACTGCCCCAACTGGAAATGCCACCAGCAACCTCATTATAGCGTTTTGAGAGGGGCTGCAAACTGCAAAGGGCAACAGCAGCGAGTGCATGTGAATTTGCTGACTGAAGACGCAGGGTATACTTCCAAGTGTGTCAATGTCATGGACCAGATTGCTGAGATACTGCACAATGGCATCATACAGCATGGTTTATACATGGCTCACAGAGGAACTCAGACAGGACTGCTGATGCACATTTTACCTGTCAGATATACTTTCATCCGGACCATGAGGGCAGTCAAGTACAGTGCAGGTTCATTTCTGACTTGTTGCGTGTGCTGTTGTTCTCTTATGTTGGCCCGCAGGCGGCTGTGGAAGGAGATGATGTGGTCTTCATGGGTGAACGCAGCAATCAGCCGCAGCCGCATGAACAGATTTGTGTCATCTACAGGTGCGGCTCAGGAAACAAAAGCCAATCTCCTTATAATCTGGATCCAATCATTGCTTTTTAATGCCTGTTTAATGCTCATTTGTGATCATGCCACTTTGCGCTGCGTTTTGCGGCGGTGGAGGGGGCGGGACTCCATGAGATGGCGTTAGTGGTTGCCATGCCCATGGCGCCTGTAACTATTATGGCACTATCTATGGCTTTGGGCCAAACTGCCACTCAGTGTAGCAGCCGTACGTGGTATTGTACCCAAAGGTAAATCTGGGACAGGATGTAACTTGTTAATTCATTACCCACACACATGTCACCTACCCAATGCCTAAAGGTTGGGTGGCTGTTGTGTCTGCAGGCACGGCAGTGTTATATTCTTCAACATGCGTCAGAGATCCATTGACAGATGGCTGGAGAGGCTTCGCCCGTTTGTGGGGAGAGGAAACAGCCCACCAGGGAGCCACAGACAAGACGGTGACTGACTGCTGCATCATCTGCTTATGCTGCTCTTGCTGAAGATTGACTTCCTGGCTGCTGCTGCTACTGTTGCTGCTGGTAGCTATGGATCTGCCTTCCTGCAGCTGTCGCTCAATCACTCCCATCAAAGCTTAACAGCTGTGGCGCTCCTGCCTTTGCATATGTGCCACGTGAGCTGAGTTCCATCAATTGCGCACTGGACTCTTATCTATCGCCCTCCTCCCTCCACATACTCTCATGCTGACCGCCACAAACCTCTAAGCCTGACCTTCCATTCATGCTGTCCCCTGCAGAGACAAAGCTTGTGATAGACCCCCGCTTGGACTCCTGGTCACGCCTGGAGCCTGACAAGATCGTGGTGCAGACCCTGGATGCTGCAAATGCCCGAGTCATCAGCAATGTGCTGGGCCAGAGCGTGGCCCTTGACTACTACAACCAGTAAGTTGACTAGGAGTCTGCCACTTCAGCCTCAGGCGCTCACAGTTTGATCATGATGATGTTCAGAAAATTGTACTGAAGCTGGGCGCGTTCAGAAAGCTTCAAGCTTCTCTGCGTCAACTGGACTTGCAGGAAGGTTGACCTGGCCATTCAGCAGTTCACCCCCTACCTCACCAAGGTTGCTGAACAAGGCCACAGCTCTGACATCAACTCCAAGGAGCTTATGAAACTGATAGCAGACAACAGCCTGCTGTACACGGACGTGGTGTCCAAAATCGGCCTGCTGGACATCAGTCAAACTGCTTGGACACAGGACAAGTAAGTAGCGGGCTGGGTACGTGGATAGTGACTAGCCGATTCATGTACCAGCAACAGCAGCATCGGTATCATCTTATCTGCAGTCAAGACGCTGCCGTCTCCATTCTTTACCACCTTTCATACCAGTTGACCTCAAACGTGTTTGAATGGCCCTTCTCTTATGCTGTGGCAGTGGAAATTCTCTAGCTGCTTGGCACAGCTGTTCCAGATCTGTGACTTGAGGGCGGCTGCTTGCGCATATCTCAGGCGGGGTATGCAGGCATCACTGTGATGAATCTGACGAATCCACATGCATGTGCTGGCTGCATCTGCAGATATCATGACCTGTGGACGGCACTGCGGAAGGATTATGAGCTGGACCGAAGGTTTGATGCCATCAACAGAAAGGTGAGAATGACACAGCTTGGGGCATGACTCCTTAGCACTGTTGGCCTTGCAGCATATGACTGGTGTACAGCCAGTATGTGCACTTTTATGGACTTTTCCAGAATGACCCAGCTGCCATCGGCTGCCATGTCCTTCATAAGTGTTCTGCTTAGCCGGCCTGGATCACAGCGGCCTTGATTGCTTCCATCAGCTTCGCAGCATTTCAGAAAGGGGCAACTCTGCTGCTGAGGCATGTGCATGAACAAGGACTTACCAGTGTCATATGACCGCTATGTGGCACCTGAATTTCTAAGATTTCAAATGACTCTTCCATGCCTGCACAAGTTTGCTCCTGGCAATCATCTTCCCAACTGCTTGTCTGCGCTGCGCTGCAACATGCATGGATCTACTGTACACAATCTTGACAATTGCGCAGAGGTTGTATGACAGGTGCATTATTGTCGCTGCCATTGCAGTTGGGCCCAATGATTGAGAATGCCAAGTTCTTGCTGGACATCCGTGCTGAGCAGAAGAGTGCTGATGCTGAGAAGATTATTATCTATCTGATCATGCTGGAAGTGCTGGTCAGCATTGTAGGGTTCTGGTTGTGATTCAGTCAGGCAGGAGGTACTTATTGAGTTTGTTCAAGTAGGATCCAGCACTGCTGGTCACGAGTCTTTACCGTTATGCTTGAAGGGATATTATTGCTAGAGCCAAGGGCCTTGCGGCCGCAAAGGGTATACGCTGTACAGGCTGGCATGGTAAGGGTTACCATCCGGTCAATATTGTTTGTCACCTCCATAATGGATGAATATCATTGTAAAGTACCCTCAATGTAGATTTATCATGCGTGGCTCTGGAACTTGGCATGCATATGCATGCCAATCTGCAAACTCTTTCATGACAGATGCCATGCAGCACGACTGTTCCCCCCCCCCCCTTCCCAAGCAAGCAGCAGTAGTTGTTACCCAGTCCGGTCGCAAGGCCCTGGGGAAGTATTTCATTTCATTGTTTGTTTATGGATCCGTTACACCTGTCGGGGGCATACATTGACCTCCCGGCAATCACAGGCTTAACTCCATACAGGGGCTCAGCCCACTGTATTCACGGCACCTTGCACCATCCGCACGATGAAAGGGTTTAGGCAAGCAGTCGCTACTCGCTTAGACTGCTGCACTATCCTGTAGCTAGCATATAAATGGTGACAAGCAGGACAGTCAGCAACCTTATGGTGCTTTAGGAACGACTGGAAAACTCGTGCCAAGAATGATGGCGGGTATCCCGCAAGACACAACTCCTTATGATAGCTCAGCAGCACAGGCAATAGCAAATGCACATCTTTAGGAAGTGTATCCATGAACATGCGATGCATAAGGCCCAGCCCACAGGTTTTCATAACAATGTTGTGTCTAGCACGTGTAGAGGCATAAGGCACAAAGTTAGCAAACCTAGGTGGTAGACCTTGTTTGAGGAACTTGGCATTTTTGCCTCTGTGCACACATCTGAGGACTCCACCCTCCACAAAAGTATGACATGCTAGCATTTCTGCTTCTGTACCAATACTGTTTTGAATGAGCCGGAGTGATGAAGGGTAGCATGCTGTTTGCACTGCGACTACCTTGCTAGACACCCATGCTCCATGCTCAACATTAACTGGGACCAATGGGACCAATGGTGACTCAACCAACCGCCACATCTGGACTTGACTATAAAGTTAAGTTGGGAAATTTCCCAAGTCAAACTATACTATTTCGGAAACACTGGGTGGCCAGGTAAAATACAATCGTTTGCATTAGAAAATATTTGAGCATCCAGCTGCGCACTGCGGGGCTCAGCTGTGACCACCGCTAGTAGGCATTGAGCACTGGCAGTTACCATTTCCGGCCGCAAGGCCCTTGGGATAATGTACTTTGTGGCTCAGCCACACTGGCACCAAGATTAGACCACCCTCAGGGGAGAAACTGCCTTCAAGGCACACTAATCCACTCAGTGAGGGTGCTCAAGTGACTCAAACACGAGACACATCAGCCGCTGACAGTGTCAGAGGCCAAACAACAAAATGAACAGCATATGGTCTCCGGCGGGAGGGTAATCACGTGGTCTACTGGTTAAGTTACAGGGATCCGAAGCTTTAGGTCTCGGGTTCAAACCTTAACCGGGGCACATTTCCCTGAGTTTTCAGGGTAACGGCCGGTGTAAAC
>JABEVS010000467.1:0-31566 GCA_018290735.1 Coelastrella sp. MACC-549
TACTACTACTACTACTACTACTACTACTACTACTACTACTACTACTACTACTACTACTACTACTACTACTACTACTACTACTACTACTACTACTACTACTACTACTACTACTACTACTACTACTACTGGATGAGCTGGCAAGGGAAGGAAGGATGAAAAGGGCTATTCCCGCCGTTAGGCTCTGCCCATGCAAACCAACTGAGCTATCAGGATCGCAAGTGAATGATGCTTAAAGTCCGAGTTGATCCACTGCTCACCACCACCAGCATGCAAGTACAGCCTGCACTTTTATGATAAAAGATATACCCACGCAACAGATTGAGATGCTCTAGCAGATGCTCTGGCATGCGTTGAGGGACTTCGGAAGCCTTCTTCACTTCGGAAGCCGTGCAGTGCAGGTTGTCAGGTGTTTTCAGACTGTAGGAAGGACTGTAGGTTGTGCAGTCGCACCCGTTACCGTAAGAGTCTGCCAGGCGCACCTGTATTGAATCAGAGCAGCCTGTGCAACATGATGAGGCTCACAGGATATGCTGTACATTACACTGGGATGATGGTTCTATCTCACTTGCATATTCGACATTCGACCCTGACGGGCCTGATCAGGCAAGAGCCTCAAGGAGGCACACGACTTTCACACCAGGATACACGCTTTTGCACCATTTGGCATGTTGGGTGTGCCTGAGAACCTGCTGCCTCAGTCGGCACCAGCAGGCGAAACGTTGGCAACTTGTCTGTACTGCTGGACCCCAAGCCTGGCAGCCACACTGTTGGCCAGATCAACCCCGAATGCGGCAAATGCTCTGCAAAATTATAGCAGCATGCGTATCTTGCTGGCGTCGCTGCTTGCTGCAAGCGTGCTGGGTGTCTCTGCCAGGGTGTTGTCCTGCATGTGTAGTGCTACGTAAGATTCTGTGTGCAGGTGCTTGTCATTTACTACATGAAATTGGGAAAAGGCATTTGATATTCAGCGCAGGTGAACCTACTCCAGGGCTTTTCAAGACTGCTGGTACTTCCGTGTTTTGTTGCATAGAGCCTCTCAGCGTCACAGAGCAGGCCTCCTTTGTAATGCTAGCTGTTGGGCTTTGACGGTGCTAGTAGCCTCGTGAGCGTGTGGGCCTCACAGGCACCTGAAGATGCAGAAAGAGCCAGCACGCAGAGCAGCCCAAAATGAGGCTATCGCTGTGCAGCGGGGTTGCTGGCCACCCAGCAGCAGACTTATGAACCCCTGGACGCGCGTGGTTGACGGTATCGCCAGCAAGCTGGCGTTTTTCCCCCCTCAGCCAGCGTCATATACTGTAGAAGAACACAAGGATGGCACAGGACAGCTGTACATTCAACCAGTGGACAGGTGATAAGCGCAACATAAAAATCATTTGGCAGCTGGAACCCCATTCTCAGCTGCAGCATAGCATCAACGGGCACTGGGCAAATGCCAGCAGGCTTATCAGTGCTTTTTGGTCCTCAACCTGCCTGGATGCCGCCTGCTTGCCGACACATGGCTCAGCCCTAGCATTGTTGCTGCATTCTGGGGGGTGATCACGATAACCTGGCAGCTGTTCCAGGTGTATGGGTCTCTGATCTGCCTCATGTGTCCTCTGTAGGGGCTTTCACCGGGTGACTTCAGCTCGAGTACATTGGCACCAAACAAGCCTTGGCAATCGCATTGTATCAGCATTTGTACCATATGCAGATGGCAGGGGTGGTTCAAAGGCTCGTTTGACTTTGCTGTACAGCCACGGCAATGCTGTGGACTTGGGACAGATGCTACCTGTGTACAAGTAGGTCTGGCACCTGTAGTTTGCAACAGCAGCAGTAAGCACTCTCCTTTTGATCCTTGATGAGGCAGAGTGCCAGTTGCCAAGTGGTGTGGCACACTGTGTTTATTGTTCAGCAGTGTTGCCAGCATTGTTCATAACGAGCTGCTGCTGGAGTCAGTCTGTGCACTGGCCCAACCAACACAAATTGTTCGTCTGTAGGGAGATCAGCCGTTTGCTGCGAGTGAACGTGATGGGCTATGACTACAGTGGCTATGGGGTATGCAGTGGTGCAGGACCAAGCGTGACAGCAACCTGCAGTGATATAGCAGCAGTACTAGACGCACTTGAGAGCGTACATGGGGTAAAACGGCGAGAGGTGGTGCTATATGGACAGTCTGTTGGCTCTGGGCCAACGGTAAGCAGCGGTTTGCATCGTTCAGTGGCGTAATGTACCGTTCAACCTTGGTTACTGTTCAAGAAGAACAAAGGGAAAGCTGGATGCATGACCTGTACTAATGAGTGGGCTTATGATATTTTGCTGCGTACAGTTGCAATGCAATGTGTTGCCTGCAGATGCAGCATTGCCTCACCTCCTTGCCCTCTGCTGCTGTGCTGTCAGGTATGGCTGGCTTCACAGCAGCCAGGCATCGCTGGTGTCATCTTGCACTCGCCACTGCTGTCTGGTGTCCGTGTGTTCAACCCAACAATCAGGTGGGCCATCAACAGCACACCCAAGCTTCACCAGTTCACACATCTAAGTGACAAGTGCTCTCCATCATGAAGCTTTGTCCTACCTAGGGTGCCAGCTACCTCATCACTTCTTCAGCGCATACCTGCCTTGTGCCCTCTGCCAAGGTATTGCTGCTGCCTGTGCTCAGTCTTCAAGCGCCATTGTGCAAGCACTTGTTCTTCATTCAGAGAGCAACATATCAACACACCAATGATCCTAGTAGCCAGTGCTGCTGGCTTGTCGCAGGTACTGGCCCGCTTGGGCAGACATATACCCCAATCATCTGCTGGTGAAGAAGATCGAGGTGCCGCTGCTGGTCATGCATGGCACTGTTGATGAGGTGCGGCGCTGGCAGCGCAGGGGTTGTATCACAATGGCTAATGCCACAGAGTTATCCCTAGTGGTGGCACAGATGCAGGCCGCAGCAAGTTGCATCAGCATTGAGCCACAACGCACATCTCATGGCAGCGGTGCGGCTTGACATCAAGCCCTCTGGGTCGCTGTTTTGGTTCATTGTGCAGCTGTGTGTTTTTGATGGCCTCACTTGGCCAAGTCTAATGACCAAGTGACCAAGGCCTGGTGTTGTGTTGATTGCTGTTTATGCAGGTCATTCACGTCAGTGCTGGCCAACGCCTAGCAGAGTTAGCCCCAGGTGCAGTTCAGCCACTGATAGCTGAGGGCTTTGACCACCAAAACCTGGAAGAATGCCCAGAATATCTGCCAAGACTCCGGCAGTTCCTGCAGCAGCTTGCCTCGGGCAGTGCGGCTTCAGCAGCTGCCCGTGTGAATAGGTAGGCATGTAGGTGGTTGCTACTTTCCTGCCAGCTGAGCCGCTGCAAGCGTTACTGCAGGATGCCTTGATGGTTCTGAGCTGAGCTGCCAGCTTTGGGTCCTCAAGGCATGTGGTATTTGGTGCGTCCTAATCGCTTAAAGACAGGTGTGCCTGGCAGGCGCTGGTGTGCCTGAGGCCAGGCAGTTGATGATTGTTGTGAAGGCGACTGCAGCCTGCACCCTTGAAGGGTTTTGCATAGCCCGTGTTGGCATGGAGCCACCGTGCGCTGGTTGCTGCTCTGGCTTCCTGGAGACAACACAGTGTAGGCAGAAGCGGATACTGTGGAGGCGATTGTTTACGTGCTTTTCTTTGAGTTTTCTGTACATGTCGTCCCAACGTATACTTTTGTTGTGCTCTCCTCAATGCCTGCTGCAGCATTGTGTTGTTATTAGAGTGGGTTTTCAATACACAGCAGCTGCAGGCCATCCTTAAGAACAATCTGTCATGCTCAATTGCCAGCTGTGTGTTTGCACCATCAACGCGCTTGAACCTGGATATCTGTTGCATGGATCAATGCATTGCTCAAGTGTGCCGCATAGGCGAGCGCGTACTAGACATGTAGGATGGATGACTCAGAGAATTTGAAAAACCTTCAAATTTAGTTGACCTTCCTGTCTCTGGTGGTCTGCTGAGGTTTTTAGTGGGTTTCATCATGGTGTTTGGCGATGACAAGGAGGGTTTATGTTCATGGCTCAGCACCCACAGGTCGTCACAGACCACATCTCAATGAACATCATTGGCTGGCAGCAGCTATCAAGCTTCTTCAAGCGTTGCTGTGGTAGGCTATCAGTGGCTGCTTGACCCCACTAGCGGTGCCTGCGACATTACACCTTAATCACAGCAGTTCCTGGACATCTACTGTTGCTACAAGTGTAAAGGAGATAGAGCCATTGCAAGTGCTGTTGATGATTAGTGAAGCATGATGGTTGCATCAAGTTGCAGCCTGCAGGCTGGCCTTTTGTTGGCAGTTTATTCTTGGTGGGGCATGATTATAAGGATGGCAGAACTTGCCAATGGCTGATAAATGATGTACATTAAACATGTGATGTGCTGGAGGTCATGACATTGACCAATCTTCTCACTCTGGTTTGAAAGATGCTAGACACTCTTGCAGTGCACCGTCAGTGTTATCATTGCTTTGTAGCATGTGGCTGCTTATGAAGGGCTGCTGTGTTCCTGTTCAC
Organism: Coelastrella sp. MACC-549; assembly: GCA_018290735.1. Taxonomy (NCBI): domain Eukaryota; kingdom Viridiplantae; phylum Chlorophyta; class Chlorophyceae; order Sphaeropleales; family Scenedesmaceae; genus Coelastrella; species Coelastrella sp. MACC-549. The sequence continues at coordinate 4,504 of JABEVS010000467.1, forward strand.
CTTGCACGGTGTGATTGTCTAATTACCCTTGAACGATGTGCTGTAAAAGATATTTAACCATGTATGAAGCAAGCAACAAACTATTCACGCCTGGGGGTTGCGAACTAGTGCGTCATGCTTACAGACCTAGGCTGGAAGCGCGATCACGGAAGTGGCTGCTGCACTGTTAACATGCACACCGAACAGTAGGGGGTTCGCATAAAGGCGTATTGTATTTTCCACCAGCATATTGCGTGCAAATGTGTCTGTTGTTTTGTCGCTATCTGAATGATTTTTATTCAAGCTGCACTGCAGCTTCCAGGCTGGGTCTGGACTTGTAGTGCCACTACAAAAGACATTGCCTACGATACCTTGTCGCATGTGATGCAACTTGTCAGTGGTGAAAAGTCCTTAGGCTCTCAGTGTTAGGACAGTGACAGCGGCCTACGGCGGCTAGTACTGTGCAATGCCATGCGACCTGCAGTAAACTACTGTTCCCCTACAGGGAGCCGTGCATACAGGCAGGCTGCATATCTTTTACTGCTGCAATGTTGCTGTTGACCCTCCGATTCACAATCACAACTCACCTCCTGCCACAAGGGTTACTCGAGCATAAGCGCTGCAGCTGCTGCCCACCTCAGACGGCAGCACTGCCGCGGTAGTGCGTACAGCGTCCTCTGTGCCTGCGCGTTTGCTGTAATGACAAATAAGCTTCATTGACACACTACTGTGCAGTACCTAAGCGTCTACATGTACTAGCAGGGTTGCGTGGGGGTTTGACCAGTCTCGTTCCAGCATCGGCGAGCTCAAAAGAACTCCAAGATCAGCATATCAAAAAGTGCTGGTAGTTTTTCCACCGGTTCTTTACCGCTTTGCAAGCGTTGAGCGAGAGTGTGAGCGATGCAGCTCCATCAGCGGCCTTTCTACAAGGCGAGCAGCAGTAGCATTACATCTTATTCTCGACCCTTGGTAGCGCCCTCGGTACAACGGAGCGCGCTGCAACGGAGGGGGACGCAACGTGCCCCTGCGGTGAACAGGAACTTGGTGGTTGCCGTGGATCACACAGAATGTAAGTGTTGTTATGCATGTGCTCTCGTGGCATGTCATCACTCACCGCTCAAAACAACACACTGACAGCAGTTTCTGCAGCGTGCTTTGTCTGCCTCTGCGGTTCATGAAAGGTTTATTGTTACTGCTTACAACGTATTTGTTCGCAAGTGGTCTGCGACAGCAGAGGCGTAATGCACCTTGTTAGCGTGCTGCTGTATGTCCTGCTGCAAACCTACAGTGCTGGTGTTGGCTGATGGCTGCACAATTTCAACCGATAACACTAGCTGTAATCTGATCTGCATAATGGCCGTGGCCGTCGCCAGGTGACTGTGCTGGTCCTACAATGTGACTCTGCTGCTTTCTGCCGAAAGCCAGTCCCCTTGCCTCCAAAACGGCTACTGGCATTCTTCAGGCACCCCCCTGCTTTATTATCAGAACAAAATGCAGCTTCTAGAGCCTCTCGCCTGTCTGTTTTGCATGCAGCATCTTACAGAGCAGTCCAGTGGACTCTTCAAAACCTCTACAGGGAAGGCGATGTGTTGCATCTGCTACATGTAGTGCCCTCCAGCAGCAACACTCACGTGACCGGTGGCTTCGGTTTGGGGGCTACTCTGCCTCCTGAGGAAGGCTTGCAGGTGGGAATCGTCTAACTGTCTGCGGACCACAGTGCTTCTGCACCCGATTTCTGATGTGGCTAGATTGGTGCATCGACCACCTGGTACTTGCCTTGTTACCTGCATCAGACTCGACCACTTGGTCACTGCACTTATAATATCTATCCCACCTACAATACACTGTTGTCCTGCTGCTGTTGACTGCGTGCTTGCAGGATCAGATGGCGGAACATGCCAGGCAGTATTTCCAGCAAAACTTCCTCACCCTAGCCCAGCAGCATGGCGCAGCATGTGAGCTAGATCTAGTGCATGGCTCCTGCAATCAGTCTGTCAGCAACACAATTCTTCGAAAGGTCGAGGAGCTCTCGGCAGCAGTAGTAGTGCTCAGTGAGCAGCGGAGGGGCTTCTTGGACGGCTTATTCCAGACGCCCATTGCGCACCAGGTTGCAGAGCAGTGCCGGAGACCAACCATGGTGCTCAATCAAGCAGTTTTGAACGGAATGATGCCTGCGGCGGTCATGCAGGACAGATTGTGATCAAAGAGAGCCTCAACAAGTGGTGGTGGTTTGTCAGTACAGCAGAGTAGAGATGCACATCTGTACATGCTTGGATAACCCCCTGAGGATCCAAGCGAGGTAGTCCATGATCCCTTCCGCCGTGATTGCCAGCAAATGCCACAAGCAGCAGTTGCTGGGCGCAGTTGCTTACTGCATGACCTGCGCAGCAGCGCCTGCAGGTCAAGCTGATGCTGAAGCTGGCAGGAGAATTCAGACAGCAGCTGAGATGGCGCCAACTGACTGGAGAGTTGTGGATCTGAGGGGTGAATGCTTTTCCACCGGGAGCAGGGAAATTACCACATACGTGGCCATGAGGGCTGCCGCCTGATACGGAGAGTTGATGTAAACCATAGAGCATGCAAGCGTGTCCTGTGATTGCCATGTTGCAGGATAGACAAAGCCAGCATGCTGTTGCACCAGCATGGCACTTTTCTGTCTGTGTTGTTTAAGAGCACAAATGGATGATGCGGCAACGAGTGGAGTGGCTGATGTCTTTGAGCAGGCGGCTTCTTGCCATCACCTTCATAGCATCTGCAGATTTTCTTGGCACTGCATACACTTGTACTATATCTAGATCAAGCAGAGTCTGGCTACTGCGAGCATGACAGTCTTGGGGCACCTTGTGAGTGTGTAGATGTCGGACAGATCAAGGGGTTCGGGCATATGTTTGTCACTTGTTGTTTAGAACTGGCACCATCCCACTTGCTGAGAAGTGCCGCTTCTTTTGCTTGCTTGGGCTGCTGCAATGCTGTCTGGGCACTGTTATGCTTGCTATTCTGGTTGTTTATGTTGTGCTGCTGGTGCTGCTTGTCTGTTTGTTGTCAACATCAGTTGCCATAGTTAAGCCTGCCTTTGTTGTCTGTATGTTGTCCCTAGCAAATGTCCCCTCTATGTCCCTAGCACATGATCATGTAGTATTGCCTGCGCTGTTGGCAGCTAAGTCCTTGTAGTTTTGCTGTTTTCTGTGGATACAACCCACATCACAACCGTTGCCGAGCAGCAGCAGAATTACCATCAACTGCATGTTGAAAGTGTTGTGCACAACACGGCCACGTGGCCGCACACGTCATGTAGAAAGAAATTTAGTCATGCAGCAAGTTGAAGTGCTATGGCAAATGCGCTGACATGTGTGGGGGCGCCACCCTGTGTGCCTGCCTGGGCTGTCCTGGCTGCCATATCCTGCATTTAGCTGCCACTGATGTCCCACACCAAGTATTACTTGAGTTTATTTGAGCGCTTCCAGTCACCATGTAGAATCATGAAATAATGTAACCTGCCACAGGAATGGTTGCATTGACCATGATGTGCCTTGTTCACAGGTATCACGGCACCGATAGTAGTTCACCAAAGCGGCTTTGTCCCTGGGCCCCGGGGTGTAGGGCCAACAGATGACCACTGTTAGACATGCTGCGGCCCTCTATCAGGTTCCAACAGCATTACAAAGGTACAAAGTCAGTGGGATGAACCCCCTTAATCCCAGCACGAGCCAGCGGATGACTCATGGGATGCGGTCCATTCTCACAGACTAGCCCGTTCCACGGGCACTCGCCGAGCGAGTCAGGCTCCCCGGGCCGGATTTCAACCCGCACCTCCAGCATCCAAAGCCGGAGCTCTACCAGTTGAGCTACCAGGGGCTTACAGTCCACAGATCAGCATGACCGCGCCAGGTTAGCAATCTGCTGCCAGGTCAACATACAGTGGCAAAGGCAGCCCTACCTGCTGGCTCTACTGTTGCTGCCAGCTGGTTCATTTTGAGCACAAGCCGGAGCATACGCTCCAAAGCAGTACAATTACCCAGCCTTGGGCATGCACATGCCTGCCGCGACAGCATGACATGGACTTGCTGTAGCTTGCGCACAGTGTGCAGAAGTGACCTGCACCAGTGCCGTGACTCTACTGTGCTGCTGGCCCATGGGCATTAGGCTGCCTGTCTGGATGTTTTTTGCTTGTCATTAGTGCAGAGGACCTGGGTCTTCTCCTAACGTGTGTGATGCTGCTCCGAGTGGTGTGCTGGAAGGTAGTTACCCTTTCCGGCCGCAAGGCCCTTGGGATAATGTCCGAGTGGTGTGCTGGTCAATGCCTGTCACAACAGTCATCTTCCCAAGGGGGCCGCCATCCAGCAAGTTACCTCAAGGGTTTCCACCCTTAAAGGGCCAACTGATGGCTCATGGGGGCACACCAAAAAGAAACAGAAACCAGATTCAATCCGGCTGAATATCTGCAAGTTCAACTTGCAGAAGATCATCAGACTCAACCTCCAACTCAGACTCAGAAAGATTATGCAAAACATGCATAGGTGCATTTGGATTGCAACGCAACAACCAGCACAAATGAACAAATGCAGCCACAAGACGCTTATCTTGGCCATGAAACGTGCCATATGAGGACCAGCTGTAGTGATAGAGTGATGCCAGGTGTCATGGCCACCAAACTGCTCAAACAACCGGGGAAAACAGGACTGCACTTGGTGGTACAACTCACACTCAAAAAATCATATGAAACTCATCTTTGAAAGTCTAAGGCATATGTACTCCATGTGGGGGCCGCAGTGCTGCGCTTCCGACCCTGAAGCATGGTTGGCCACCCCAGCTGCACTAGACTACTTGCCCTGTCCTGCCTGCAAAGCATCAATCCTGATCTGACCAGCAGATAGCATGTTTGCTTTGCGGTTGCTGCCAAATTCTCGCTTGTTGCTGAGCTTGCCTATCCTGCTGCCAAACTGTATTGCCCGCTTCTCACGCCCCGCTGCAGTGTGGATGCCTAGAGATGCCAGCGCCTGTCGCAGCACCTGCTTGTCACCAACACCTGCCACACACGGGACAACAGCAGCAGCAGATGTCAGTTGCATTGGAGGCATGAAGTGCCTGTATGACGATGGGCATAATGTTTGATCAATGCCTAACGCTGGGCAGATTCTGCAGTGCGCCTACAAGGTCTCTGACACTACATATGTCAGCACTAAGCGCTCAGGCCATCACCAAGATGACAGGGAGATTATGCACTGCAAACGAACCACACACAGCGCCTTGCTGAGGCAAGGAACATCAGGAGACAGCTATTGACACTTGTCTGCTAGTATCATAACTTGATGCTGCGCATTGATAATTGACACGCGGCTGATGGCTTGTGCTAACATTTTGACAGGTGCTATGTACGGTGCGATTCCAATACGTGTGCAGCCTTTCCAGCAACAAGCCCTATTCAAATGCACTCACCTGCTGCCCCACAATAGGCAGATGAGTAATTTCCCACCTATCCTACAACCAATAATGACCAAGTGGGCAAATTACCTGTACTTTTCTTGAGGTCTGCGATAACGGGCAGTGGCATATCCAAAATTGCTGCCATCAGTTGCTCATCCAGAAAGGGGTGCCGGCCCTCACGCCCATGATCAGCAACCAGGCGATCATCACGTCCAAGGTTCCTGATAAACAACAGCGGCAGTGGCAACATCAGCAGGAATCTGGGTGCTGAATTGTGTGGGCATAGGCAACACAGCTGTTGCAGGCATGATGCTTGGATAAGCAAGGGACTCGGCAAGGTGCCCATTGGGTCAAAGTTGGGCAGCAGACCTTTACTGCTCAACCCTGCTCAGTGATGGTGACTGGCCCAGTTACCAAGGAGCGATAATACAGCTGGCACAGGGTGATGCTGCTACAAGTTCTTGGGATGACATTGTTGTACCGGTCAAGCTCATTCAAAGATGGAAAGATCCCCCCTCCCTCACCTGATCCACAGTCTTTTTACGTCAACAGCCAGCTCATCGGCCAGGGCCTGCCAGCCCCCATTAAACCTGAATCTGGTCCTGTGCCGACCGTAACCACCACACTGCTCATCAGCACCATGACCCAGCAGTACAACCCTGGCTGCAGAGCGGTACAAACCACTGCTGCTGCTGCTGCTGTTGTTGCATGTATCAGTGGCAGCAACGGACAATGGTAGTTTCAGGTACTGAAGGTCCCGTTGCTGCTTGATTTCATGATCATTTCTGCTGCCGGTGCTATTGCATACTTCAATTTTGCCATCACTGACAGCGTTTTGCTGACTATCACCTTGGCAACCTGCTGCTGTTGTTGATGGGGTTTGTACTGGCACCAAAACCCTGCCCTGAGCCCTTGCAGCCAACCACAGTGCCGCTCCAATGTTAAGGTCCATGACCGTCGCAGCTGGTTGCAACAAGCTCCTGATATGGCCAAGATGCTGATCCACCTCCTCAAGGTTTGAGTCAACTTCAATCAGTCTCCACTGTCTGTCAGGTGCAAATGCAGCCAGCTCCAGGAGTGCTGAGTGTGCTGCTTGGCGATCTGGGGAGTTTCCTTGCGCAAAGCAAACATTGGACAGATCAATAGGAAGATCTGGAGGCAGTGCCAGGTGGGCGAGTGCTGCAATGAGTGTGCTGTCTACTCCGCCACTGAACAAAATGAGCACAGGTGCGGGGCTGAGATCTTGTTGTCCCTCCTGCTGCTGATGCTTCTGCTGCAGCTGCTGCTGCTGTGAGCTTGTACCTCTTCCTTCATGTGCTGATTCTTGTGGCTGTGGTGATAAGAGATGCTGAGTTAAACTGATGTCTACTGCATCATAGGGCTGCAGGTCGTGCTGCAGCCTGTCTGCTGAATCTTGAGCTCCTGAGCACTGCTCAATGCACTGCTGTTGGGGCTTCTGCTGCTGCTGTATGCTGTTGATGGTGAGACATCTGACCTGCACTGCTGCTTGCAGCAACTGTAGCAGCTGCTGAGAAGCCTCCACTAGGGCAGGCGACACACCTGTTGGTGTACAGGTTTGCTGCTGCTGCTGCAGCTCATAGGGATTGAGATCAGTGTGTGGTGCTGCAATGAGGTGCTGTGCCCTGTTGTATTGCTGCAAGTTCAACAACTGTTGATCTGCAAATGGATGGTGACATAAACCCTGGACCAGCTGACAAAGATCTGCAGGAGTCAGAACTGCACAGTTGGCTGAAGTGTCTTCGTCCTGAGCAGCACTGGTTGCAGCTGCTTCAGTGCATGTTGTGACTGAGCAGCTGCTGCTGCTGCTGCTGCTGAGGGTGGTGTAGAGGTTATTGCTGGAGATGCTGTAAATCCCAGGAGGTACTTCAATCCAAGGACCCTGGTGCACACAACTGCTGCTGCTGCTGCTGCTGCTGGTTGCTGGGCCTTTGGCGGCATGCAGCTGCTGCTGCTGGGGTGTGGGCGACACAGACGACAGTGTCAAGCAGCACTCAACAGTGCTGCTGCTGCTGCTGGTGTGCTGGCAGCGTTTCATGAGCAGACTTCGCTTCCCTGCAGTCATCAACGAGAGTTACTGCAATCTGTGAGGCTGCTGTACCCTTGACTGCACTGCTCCTCTCAACCAGCACAATACCCATGGTAAGCCATAGAATGTTTGGCTTTGTACTGCTCATAATCTGTTTCATGTTGTGACACTGAAAAGCAAGAGAGTGCCGAGGCTGCAGATGTGCCAAGCAATATCACAACTGCACAAATCCTTGACAATCTTGCTAAACAGAAAACCTACATGCAAAGTCAGCCCTTGTCAACTCACCCAACCAGTCCCGTGCAATCCAGAGCAGCTTCTCCTCCTGCTGCCAGTAGATGAGTGACCATGGGCCCCTGAGCCCACTCAGCAGAGACACCAACTGTTCAGCTGTTTGGCACAACCCTAAACCAGCAAGGAGACACTTGCCATCATTGCTGCTGGCAGCCATGTCTAGACCGCCGAAGATCTCCCCATTGAAGCATAAAATGTTTCCTTTTGCGTCTCTGAGAGGACTCGTCGACGGAGCGGAGCCCCTCAACTGCAGTAGAGATGCGGCAAAGTGCAACAGTAGTCTGGGGCTGTCGCTGACGCTGCTGTTGGGTGCTTGGTCTGCTGCCGCTGAGACTGTGTTTGCTGACCCGCAGTGACTGCTGCATGGCACCTGGATCTGCAATACATCGACGCTCAGGCGTGTCAGCAGGTGCCAGGTGCTCGCAGTGCGAGCCAAGTTTGCATACTAGCGAATGCTGAGGTGCAAGGAGTCGAGGCAGCTGCAAAAGAACACAACACCAGTGACAGGTGCAGGGCAGGCAGTTGCTTGGATCAGCACAAACAACCATCTGCTGGTATGGTGCAGCTATATATACAATCAAAGGTTCTGTGCTCAAACGTATCTGCAATATCCGGCAGTACAGACTTGCCTGCTGCTCCCCATAGTGGTCTGGACCCCGGGATCGCAAAGCCGGCTCGCATGATGCCGCATGCTCACGTGCACTATTTAATAAATTCTACAAATTAAATGAACGTCGTTCAATGTCGCATCAGAGGCGGTTGAGAGCACGCGCACCGAACTTGCCGCCTACCTGTTGAACTGGGGAGACCACGAGCAGTATCCCACACATCGCTATCTAATAATTAACAGTATCGGCAGTACAGACTATGTCAATGCCCTCCAGCGCTGTAGTATGCTTCAGTCTCACCATTGCTACTGCTGCTGCTGGACATCAAACCAAGATAACCACAACACAACACATCTGGATGTGTTACATGCGGCAGAGCTCGCAGGGTGTGAGACCAATAACACAGGTGTGGGAGACCAACATTGAGTCATGGACTGTAGCAATGATAAGGCATGGTGGACCACACGTTACACTCAATCACAACCCCATCTTAATTGCCTGGCCATCCCTGCCTGGTTTTGCAACTGCATCTGCCTTAACAACCGCAGCTGACAGATCATAGACACATCATATACGCCTTGGGCTCCAATGAATATGTTCTGGGGCAAGTGTGGTGCTTTCATGCAAGTGCCATACACCTGCATCAACCCACCCTGGCTAAGCAAGCCTGACCAGAAACCTCCGGTTCCTAAGTATACCACAAGAGCATGCTGGTGATGCCACCTGGATGGCTAAAAGAACAGCATCCAGCAAGCTCCAGTGCTGCCATGTGGACTGATGTGTTCAAGAGGTGATCCAACACTGGGCCAATGACATCAACCTGGATGATGCAGCTCACATCTGAGCGTCAACAGTATGCAACCCAAGTGTTTGTGTTCCATGAGGGTTTCACAGGGCCAGCTACACTGGTCTGTAAGCTCGCCTACATGTCCTCAGTACTCTCTATGAACATTCAGTGACACATTTCACCAAACTGGACTTGGCACAACCCACTAGATCACACTGCTGTTGGTCGCGCTATTGTGTGTATGGAGCACCACAACCATAACCTCAAGCCGTCCCAGACAATTTCACCCTCCCCTTCCAACTGATTGGCAGTCGCAAGGGGCACAGTGGCTGGCAGCATGCTGGTCTTGTGTGCTGGGACAGGTGCAGGTGGTTTCAGCTGCTGCCAGTCTGTTTGCTGAATGCAGGAAGCGCTGCAGGTCCGTTGGCAAGGTCCTTGAACGGGCTGCTGCCCAGCTGTTGACTTTGCTGGTGAACACTCTTCTTCAGCGATCAATTGGACTGCTGTCTCTCTGATGTGGCAGGGGCTGCCCTGGTGCTGACAGGCCGTAGAGGATGGTGTGTGATGCGATGGCCTTGTACTGGATTGGAAGGCAGGCAATGGCAATCTGGTTTGCCTGCGTCCTGTTGGCAAGTGCTGTAGCTACCAAGTCCTCAACTGCCACAGCTCCCTTTGGTCGATTCAGCTACAAGCTTTCTATACCCACTATTAAAAGCACAATGCACTGGCTTCTCCCCTTCCGGCTGCTCATCGCAGCACTTTATCAACGCTGCTATCTCCTTCATGCACTTGCTGTCCTGGTAGTTGTTGTTGCTTAGGCATGCTTGTATATCGCAGGCCTGGCGTTTGCATGGACCTAGCTTAGACTTTGCGGGCATGGTCACCGAAGATCAGAGCGACAGCGTCGCAAGAACACGGAACTGTGAGTGTACAGCTGTTACGCAAAGGACTGAAGACGACTGGGTTCGTTTACGCTTAAGGGCTGAGATCAGTTACACAATGCCTCCACACAGCGAAAGAGGAGGAAATTTGCAAGTGCAGAGTCATTGACAAAAACACGGTACGAAGTTCAAATTAATTCAATCGTTGCTTAAGGCAGAACCCGCATCAATTGAAACATCTCATTGATGATTACTGCCCACAACTTCTCCACTTCAATCCCCCATACACTTCCTAAAGCTGCGTGTTCTCGGCAAGCCAACAACTGACTCGCAGGGCAACTGTAGCAAGCCTGTGCCATAAACAGAAAGATTGAATAAACAATCTATACAACTTCAGTAGCATTATTACTGGGTTGGACAGAGTGTCAATTGCTTGCCAGCGTTCTTCGTGTCGCAGCAACAGGAGCAGTGCCCATTAATCCGCCGTTTGATGAGTATAATATGATACGACTAGATAATCCAAGTCGCGTTGACGCAGAGGTGTAGCTCACAGACGCAGCAGCTGGTCAGGAACAGGAACAGATGGCTGAGCTTACCAGGAGGGCTACTGCGCTCATCAAGGAGATGATCACGGCAGATGGGAAGCTACCAGCTTACAATGTAATCAAGTAGTTGGGTTAGCTGTTGTGTCTGGTGGAATGTACAGCAGCATTCGCTTATTTCTTGCATACTGCACAGGAGGACGTGGTCAGGCAAGCGCTGCAACAAATCAGCAGTCACCAGGATGGGATAACGCAGATGATGAGGTATGATCGCATTTTGCAGACAATTGCTGCCTTAATACTGTCCAAGACCAACACGTAAGAGCAGCCTTCACACCTGCTGTCCCACAACTGCAGCAGCTCTTTGTAACCTAGCTGATGTGGCAATGTGCGCTTCCCTGCGACGCAATATCACCTGATAACAATCGCAAATCCCTGCATACGCAGTGAAGCAGCCCAAGCACAGCATCAGCGACAACAGCAAAGTCAGCAGGCTGATGGGGAGGAACTTGAAGACGAGGATGGTACCATAGATTGGACCAACTCACCAGAGCATGCAGGAGCCATAGTAGTGCACCATGAAACCATCCTGAAGCTCAAACGCATTCTCTTAACCTACATGTGAGCATCAGCGAGTGCTAGATAGTGCAATCTGAAGAAGTTCCTCTAGTGACATTCCCAGCTGCTTTTTTCCTTTCCCCAGCAGTGCACATGATGTATCGATGTTATGTTCAGGTGCCAGTGTTGTGGTCAGCACATCAGCAGCAAGCCACTGCAGCACATAGCCCTTGACACTACCATTAGAGTCTTTGAGCAGGCTTATCTTCTAGTCCTGCTGCAGTCAAAGCCACACATGTGTCTTTAGGCATCAATGTGCTGCTCACAGCTGACTTCACCCTGATGTGTCGCCATGCAGGAAGATGCGGGAGGATTGCTTGGTGAATGTGCGTTGGATGCAGCGAATGTTGAAAGCAGACGTGAAGGAGAATATGTCACCCCAGGAGCAACAGGTAGAGTACAGCTTCATCAGCAGAACCTGCTCAGCTGTGGCAGCAACTGGCAGCGTCAGACACCTACTAGCAACAAAGATTCCATTTGAAGGCCCATGTTGGATATGGCTTGTAAAAACAGCCCTTCACCATGAATTATCGGGTTCACAGATTGGACGGACAACAACACAAAGTGCGGGGTACAGCGCCAGCTGTGTGTCACATGTGCCTTTTCACCTCCAACACCTGCAATTTGCCTCTTGCAAACAGTGTGTGGGTCCTAACTGGTCATGTCAACTATGTGCACAATGCAGTTCTGGACTGACTATGACCGGGCCTTGAATACATACATGGGTGCTGGCGACAAAGGCATCAGCATGGACCTCACACTGGTGAGCGTCAGGGCCTTGGCCCCAACCCCTAATCAGGGTTAAGCACATTCCATGTGTGCATTATGCAGTTCCATACTGTGCAGCAGCTGCTGTACCTGCGTTTGAACTCGGCTGGCGGGCGTGTGGGCAGGTCAGCAGGCTGCAGCTCTGCCATGCTCAGCGCAATCCAAGCACAACCAATGGATTTTGGCAGAGGCATGAGCTTAGGCAGTTTCCAGGCACTTACCTGCTGCTGGTTTGGGGTGTTGTTTTGTGAGTTGTGGTGCAAGGCCTTTACATTCGCACAAGGACAGCAGCTGGCTGACAGGGTGACAAAAGGGTTTGCATTGTGTACTGTGTAAGCCACAGTGCCACAGTGTTGCTGGCACATCTTCCCAGTGGCTTCTGACTGCCATTGCAATTGCTGCTTCTCCCGCCGCAGGACCTGACACCCCCAAAAGATGCCAATGTGCGTGTCATGGTACTGAAGGACCACGGGTCAATCACCTTCAGTCACAGTGCTAGTGTGCCGCTTGTGAAAGGCAGTGTGCACAACCTGAAGTGCTCAGAGGCAGAACACCTGGTGCGGCTAGGAGTGCTGCAGGTTTTGGACCCCAACTGTTGAGTCTGATGACGTCGGGAGATTTATCAGTGTGACAGTCATTGCCATCAACTAGGCCCTGTGATGGCATCATGGCCATCAAGGGACATGCTGAATGATGTCATCAACTAGGCCCTGACGGCATCAGAACTGGAGTTTACCTCAGAAATGAGCACTTCAACGACTGCATGCTTTTTAGTGGCAGGGCTTGTCAGGTGTGAGGGCCAAGTTTGCTATGATGATCACCTTACTGAGGCAAGGGCCTGTAGTGTTGGAGGGGAACATGTCCCTGTGCAGTGCTGCCAGACCTCTAATCCACCTTGACAGCGGCTATGCAGCATGGCATAACCACTGCATAAGCAGGAGCAACCGTATCATTGGTGCTCTCTGCAGGGAGGACTGTTTGTGCCTGTTTTGCAGGCCTGCCAAGAATATGTTCCTGTATTTAAGTACTGTCACAGAGTCTGCCTGACACATGTGCAGCTGTACTATAAATGCATCCCATGACGCATGCATGATAGTGTGTAGTGCCTGGAGCACAACTTGCTGCATGGCAGCCTGGCTAAGTGCTAGTATAGTCTCATGCAGCAAGCGCGCCAGGCGGCACGCACAGTGCCTTGGCAGCACCAACAGCATGTCCGACCGAGGGTGCTGCCATTGCAGCAGGCCTACGCTAGCCTAGGGCAGCGGCTGTGCAGGCCGAAATGGAGAAAAGCATCTAGGATGGGCATGCTGACTGCTTTTCCTTCTTGATCTGTGTCTGTAACAAGGCCCTTGTTGTTGTTACAAGGGGGCCCCTTGACGACGGTGGTTTTCCAGTGTTTCAGCCACCCTGGCCAAGTTGTGCTTAGTTGAGTTGTGCTTTAAACGAGTGCTACCTGATCGATTCAAGCAAAATCTGGCTCATTCTGCTTGCACACAGTATTTGATCGATCAAATGATATCTCACTGGGCAGGCACATACTACCTTGTAATACAAGATCTCGATTGGGTCAGTCACCGTGAATTATGCTGTCAGTTCAATTTCCATACATGCATGCTGTTGACTGCGGTTTCTGCTTTGCAGCAGCAGATGAAAGACTTCATCAAGATTAACGTGCAGCTGGTAGGTGTTTTGGGGCTGCTAGAATAGAAGCAGCATGATCGCCGACAATGTCGGTTGCTGTGGTGTGTTGCCAGACCTGTGTTCCGCATTCGGGGGGCTGGCGCTGTTGCAGGCTTGTATTCTGCTGACCACCGCCGAGACATGAATTATACACTGCACAGGGGCAGAGCAGCTGCTGGTGCTCAACCAAGGCTGACGACACGCGCGTATCAGATATTTATAACACCATCGGCCACGCACCACCCTAAAGCTCACTGCGCCGAATGCATGCATACCAGTTGTTGATACCTTCTCAGCACGCCAGGTGCCAACCGTATGTACGCGAAATAAGCCGGGACTGCCAGTCAGGGTGATTTTTGATAGGCGCCACAAACTCTTGCCGCAGCGACACGATAGTTACCTCAACAATAATGGTGGCAGACCTAGTGGGACCAGGGGTCGCTCAGTGTGAGCACTAACGGGATGGCCACAATGTGGGTGCGAACGACCGTCAGCGAAGCCTGTCTGTGCGGAGTTGGTTTATCACATAGTCTTTGCCGCAGTCAGTGCACGTCACTGGCCCCGATGGGCTCACCGGCTGAGGGTGGTGATGGGACTGCTGCTGCAGGGCTTTTGGGGCCTTGTCCCGCCGCCTGCGGGCTTTAAACAAGGCTCAATGCTGGCCTCAGCCTCATTCGCTGTCTCGAGGCTTTCTTCTGCGCGTGCTGTTCCTCAGGTGGGGTCAGATCGTGGGCTCAGATCATGGTTCATAGGCAGAATGTAACCCAGCCTCCTCATGGCTTATGCCGACACCAATGTCCATGACATAGCTGATATGACCCGTGAATACTTACTTATTGTGCAAGGACTCCTCCAAGGAAGGCTTTGTGAGCGATCTGCTGATTTACACAGCTGCACTTACAGTGTCGGTGGTGGTGGTGATGGGTGCTGCAGGGTGCTGTTGGTTGCCCTCTCAATAGGTGCCTTAGATGCAGCCATGTCAGAAGTAGCAGCTGGGCGCGCCCCAGTTCAATGTGAAAAAGCAGGGCCTGCCAACATCGCCTGGGGATGGCGGCAGCGGCTGGGTTTGTTTGGCTTGCTGGGGCCGCTGCTGGCAAATACTGCAGGCCTGTTGTGGCCGCTCCTGTACATAGCCGGATTTGAGCAGTGTTATGTACAGATCAACCAGGTATGCTGATGCTGTGTTGTTGTCAAGTAAGTTGGGACAGGGTTCAAAAATACTGTTATTAGACCACATCGCCAAAGCATTTCAACCCTGCTGTGCATTGGCAGTTGGTCCTGGAAGAGGCATGTGCTGGCAGCAGTGTCCTTCCAACATATGACGTTACCGCATGCTGTTACTGTCACGCAGCGCATCATGGCAGTCACAGTACTTGGCAAGATGCTGGAAATTATCAGTGGCATCAGCAGCAACCTGGGAACCTGCCAGCAAAGCATGCTGCTGCATAGCTTGCTGTTCCTCATGCATCAGGACCCCTTACAGCAGTATGTTCAGCACTTAGCGGCGATTGTCTTGGGCTACAGCATCTGTCAGCTAGCTGCAGCAGATGATGGGTGGTCAACCGCTGCAGCGGATTCCGCAGGGGTGGCAGGGTTTCCTGCAGGCGGCAACAGCAGCAGCAGCAGCACCGGGGCGCTTCTAGGCCTTGGTGCTTGGCACAGGAGCAGCAACAACATGCTGAATCTGACAACCTCGGGGGAGTTCCCCATGCATGTCTTCATGCTGGTGCTGGTGCTGCACCGGCTGTATCAGGCGCTTATAGGTCCCAGAGAGAAAGGTCTCAGGGGGTTGGCTGCAATTGGAAAGGCTTCGCAGAGCAGGCGCAGCAGCGCTGGCAGCAGCACATACAGGGATCAGCAGCGGCAGCAGCAGCAGGAGCATGTCTCCACAGGACATGGGACTCCAACAGCAGCAGCTAGCCACTGTGAATCAGGCAAAGCAGCGCTGTCAAGGTCTGGGTCAATAACTGAGGGACAGCAGCATGAGGGACTCACAGAAGTGCAGCAGACTGAGCAGGGCCTAACCTGCATTCCAGAAACAACATCACAACTCAGCCGAGCATTCTTGGTCAAGCTTGCAGTTGTCAAATTGTTGAGTGCTACTTCGGTCATCTTGTACTCTCTGCAGTGCATGAGATATGCACAGACATTACTTGCAGTGCAGCCCTTCCCAAGGCTGCTTGCAGGGTTTGTGCTGAACCCTTCATATCTTGGGTTGCTGAGTGCTGCAGCGCTTGCAGGGCAGGTCACCATTGCCCTGTTTGCAGAACAGCTGTATCTGAGGCATACTCGGCTGATCAGTACCGTGCCGCTGTACATATGTGCCGTGACGAGACTCCTGCTTGTGTGGGTGCACAGCATCCTGCACCGTCAAGGTTGCAGCTTGCAGGATTGTGTTAAGATTGTTGCTGAAGTGGCCCCGGAGCATCTTTTTCACTCGTACCTAATGCTCATCTGCTCCATCATCGCCAATGAGTACCCAATGGGCTTGTTTGCCACCCACCTGGGTGTCCTGACTGTGCTGTTCAGGCATGTGCACATCAGCATGACCACCAGTGGCGCAAGCAGTCCACTTGGTCTGATGGGATTGTCACTGACATACTTGTCTGAGCTTCCAGAATACCTCATAGTGGGTGCTGTAGTGCTGTACGGCTACAAGTGGCTGCAAGTGGGCATGTTGCAGCAGAAACAGCCCCAGCCAGAGGCTGCAGCAGCAGAAGGTGGACGTGGAGCAAGCAGGGTGTCAAGTGCGGCAACAAGCAGGCGGACATCAGGCACAATGCATTCCCTCTTCAGCCAGAGAAGCAGCAAAAGTAAAGCTGCTGCTGATTGTGCAGCAGCGGGTGGCACAGCGTTGTCTCTGCCCAGCACGGACGGTGACTTTGCAGCAGCAGCAGCAGCAGCAGCAACAACAACAACAAAAGCAGCAGCAGCTGAAGCGGAAGCAGCAGCTGAGCCCGCACACGATGCAGAGGTCGAACGTGGGCTTGATCAGAAACAGCAGCTGGGAGGTCTGCAGTGGCAGACATCGCTCAAAACTTCACCCTCACTTCGTTCAGCTGTATCCAGGTCCCATTCACGGAAAGCCGTTGCCGCAGCACCCAGCGCATCTCAAAGTGTAGTTCGTGATCAGTCTGCAGCTGCTGCTGACGCTGCTGGTCCAGTGTCTTGCAGCATGCACAGTGAAGTCAGCCTTGCAGATCCAGCAGCGGCTGGCGTATCACCAGCAGCAGCAAAAGATGATGACGCAGCAGCAGTAGCAGCTGCAGCGGAGCCGCAGCAAGAGCCAGAGGAGTGTGTTGACCGGCAGCACCAGCAGCCGGAGCAGCCAGTTGCTGCTGTGGTGGTACCAGCCAAACACAGCCTGCCGCAGTGGACACGCGAAGACTTGCAGAAGCTCAAGGATGACACTTTCGACATACCAGCAAAAGACATCGCTGGATATGACTTTACGACTGCTGATGGGGATCTGGCAGCAGCTGCAGCAGCAGCAACAGCAGCAGCATACTGCATGGCAGAACCAACTGTGCGGGGTCTGTTGAGGCGAAGGACTGTCAGTGCACTAGACCTGCAGGGTATGGATCACTTGTATGGGCTCACCAGTGACTCTAAAACCCTCAGCTTTGATTCCAAAACCCTGATGCACTGGAATGATGCTTCACCTGCACATCAGTCTGTGAGTCCAAGGGGCTTTGCGCAGGGTGCAGGTCCAGATAGAAAAAGGCGCAGCAGCGCATGTGTCAGCGAGCTCACAGCCCTGCACCAGCAGGGGTATGGCAGAAATGGGTTGTTTGGTGATGGAGCACATGACTCCTCAACGTATCGAGGCCAGGCATCATCCACACACAGCGGGGGTAACTATGGGGGTGGGCTTTCTGTCCACAGCAGTGGCAGGAGAAGCCGCAGGGCCAGCGTGGCTGAGTCTCAGTCATGGCAGCAGCAGCAGCAGCGGGGTGGGATTGGGGGTCAACCTTCTTCACAAGTGTTCATTTCCCTGTCACCGCTCAATCGGTCCAGACGATCCAGTGCTAACGAGGCGCTCACTCGATCTAGGCGATCAAGTGCTGGTGAGACACTCTGTCGATCCAGGCGATCTAGTGCAGGTGACACAACAGACTCGCTGCTGCTGCTGTCAGCAGTGAGATCAGGGGGCACAGGTGCAAGAAGAGCCAGCGTGTGCGAGAGCCAGACACAGACACAGGCGTACCAGCTTGCACCTGGCAGCAGCAATAGCAATGACCAGCCACTGCTGACTCCTATCAAGCCCAAGCACAGACGAGCAAGTGCCTGCGAGCTGCAGCTATTGAGGGCTCAACAACAGCAGCAGCAGCTGCAGCAGCAAGCCAGTATGAGGACAAAGAACAGGAGAGCTAGCGCAAATGAGATGTTGCTCTGGCAGCAGCAGCAGCAGCAGCAGGCATTAAGGCAAGTGGAGAGCAGCCGTGATCGGCGGCTGAGTGCGATTGAGTTGCTGCACAGCCAGATCTGTGAAGATGGAAGCTTCCCTTATAATGTGCAGTTACCAGGCAGGAGAAGTAGGCGCAGCTCTTGGAGAACAGCAACAGCAACAGCAGCAGCAGGGACAGAAGGTAGCAGTTGGGTGAGTGGTTAAGCCTATGCAGGTAGCAATACATCCAAAGCTGATACAGGACTCAGGTGCTGCATGTGTCGTGTTGCTGACAGAATACAAGGTGTCTTGATCACTTTAGCAGTATGCTTCTCAGCACCACACTGTGGTGTGGGGAAAGTCCCGGCAAGGTGTATCTGAAGCAAGACTGCTCCATCAGCTGTCTGTTGTGGTGCTGTGGCACATGTTTCTGAAGGAAGTACTGCTGTGTCAAGTTGCGAGACAGATACGGCACCTGTCAACCATTAACCCGGCACCTGTCAACCATTTGCAACTAGGCAGCACAGACAGCATCAACCACCCTATGCACCTCTGACAGCATGAAATACAGCATTTGAATTCCTTACACACCTCTCTTTCTCTCTCTTGCTTTACAGGTGGCGCCCTCAGCTGCTAGATTGTCAGCAGCACTCTCAGCAGCGGCAGCAGCAGGCAGTGTCTCTGCCCCTGGTGGCCTAGTGCAGTTTCCCCGCCACACCTGTGGGCATGACAGTGACAGTGAGAGTGACAGCATCAGCAGTCCTGTCAGTGCTGCTGCTACTGCTGCTGACACCACGGAGTTCACTCCTGTCTGGGTGGAGCGCAGGCAGGTAGGGTCGCTGCTGCCAGCTGTGATTGAACCTCGGGGGGCCAGCCTTGACCAGCAGCAGCAGCAGCAGGATGGGACAGAGAAGGGGAAAGTTGAGCAAGACTTGCTGGTGGGTGTGTGCAGGGGTCCAGCTATTGCTGCTGCTACTGCTGTTGATTTGGCAGCCTCAACCCAGCAGCAGCAGCAGCAAGATGTTAGAGGTGGGATTGTAGATAGGCAGACAGCCTTGATGAGTGAGAGGCTGGTACACAGTGAGGTTGAGCCACAGCAGCAGCAGGACAAGCAGCAACATCAACAGCAGGACATTTCAGGTATGCCTGACCACACCAAGCAGGCACCCGCCACTGAAGCAGCTGAAATCACCAGCAGCAGTAACTACAGTCAAATGCAGAGCGCCGCAGAGCACAGCGATGTGGCTGCGGGCAGCGGGGCTGAGGTGCTGCCTGGCCTGTCACTGGCGGAGGTCTATGCTGCTGCTGCAGCCGCTGCAGGCATAACCATTCCTGGCAGGGACGCAGCAACAGGGACTAGCCGCAGCAACAGCGGCATAAGTCAGCAGGAGGTTGCAAAAGAGCAGCAGCAGAAGCAGCGACTGCTGGCAAAGGATGCAGCGGTCAGCTTGCTGTTGCTGGGGTTGGACTTGAAGTGGTGCAGCAGCATGATGGCCAGCGCGCGAGATGTACCAGCTGTTATTGCAGTCTGGAGACTTATGACAGTACTGCTCTGTCTCTTGATTGGTTCAGGTGGGCAGGCAGTAGTGCTATTGATACTCGTATTACTGTTCAAAATGCAGAGATGCCCGGTACTGCCTGAAGCTACAGAAGGTGTCTTAGGGGCATACGCAGGTCCACAGACATTCAGTGGGGTAGCTGGTGTGGCACCTTGATGTTGAGTGGAGTATGTCAAATCTCTCATCTTCTGCTTTTTCTGCCTTGCAGGACACCTGCTGTACATGCTCATGAGGCCTCTCAAGGCATTTAGCAGTCGCAGGGTAATCTGGCCTGCAAGAATGGCTGCAGATGCACCCTACATGCTTTGTGCAGTAGTGGCAGGTGGCGCAGCACACACAGCGCAGCTACTGAGCTGGCTGGTCGGGCGGTCAGCTATTTGGGCCGTTCTGGATTTGCCACGCATGCACCGGGTGTACGGGTAAGTTGGGTTAAGAAGGTCAACCTCACATTTAGAGAGTGCTACAATGTGTGTGACACCAATACGCTGTAGCCCTGCCCATGGCCGGATCCTTAGCGTAGTCATGCTACAGTACATGTAGGTACCTGTGAAGTATGCCGACGCACGGTCTTCGGCCGTGGCAGTACAAAGTGCATGAAACATCCAGGATATTGGCCAGTCGCTTGATGGCATGCAATGGTGTTCAACGCAATGCTGCAGGTTGTACTGCAGCGCCATCTGCTGTTACGCACTGCATCTCTGGGCAGGCTGGGGTCGCACGGACCTCTCACAGTCTATCTGGGACGCCGTGCTCTTTGTGGTGTGGCCCAGTGTGGCTTTTGCTGGTTGCAAAGGGCTTGGATGGGTAGGGCGCTATTCTACAGAGCTGGCGCGCCAGCGTTCCTCCGTGTCAGCCCAAGACTGCAGCAAGCAGGAACCTTCAGCTGACCAGTGTGAACAGCCGGGAGTTGTCAGTGCTCTGCGCCAGTTGCTAGCCTCGGCTTGGGTACAGAAGCTACAGCAAGCATGGCTCGCCCGTTTAGCTGCTAACAGGTTTCTGAACACTGCAGCCACAACAGCAACTTGGCTGTACAGCAGGATGATCTTTGCCACAGCCTCCCTCTCAGCACAGCTGTCCCTGCACCTGCCAAACTGGCAGACATGCATTGTCACAGTGGTCCAAGCGCTTGCAGCTGCTCACATTGCCAGCATGCTAGCAGAGGGAACCCGCTATGGAGTCGGTCCACGCTACATCAGCAGCACACTCAACAGCAGCTATGGCACCTGTACTGCGACCAACGGCACCAATACCAGGACGAGCTATGACCATAATCGCCCAGCAGTCGATACCCTCGCCCATACTAGAGATGGAGCTGCAGTAATGCGGCCTGGAGACAGGTCCTGGGTAGATCACTTGGGGTCCCTGGCAGAATGGCAGTTATCAGCAGCAACTAGAATGATTGACCGGATGGACTTGCAGATCATCACCCAAACGGTATGATGCTTCAAACTCTTTGCCAATTGTACAGGCTGTTATGTGGAGCGTGATCAGCTAGGCATAACACGGCTGCAGCCATGCCCAAATCCAGCCAGACTTTCATGCAGCCCTCCTGCCATGTCTCATGCACAACTGCAGTCATTAACACTCTGGATACTCATGCTTCAGGTGCGATGGTGTTTCTTGCAGAGCTCTGAAACGCGCCAGACCTTGAGCGGCGTTGGTTTAGTGCTGCTGGGGGTCCTGCTGTTCACGGGCATACAGGCCCTCTTGATGCGCACTAGCTGGTTTGGCAGACCCAGACAGGTTTGTCTTGTGCCTCATTCATCCACCATTCTGTGGCAAAGGTATCACCTCAGCACAATGCTACAGTATGGACGTACTGCGGCTGCCTCTCCAAGGCATCGCGTGCTTGAAAGCTGTGATGCTTTTGGGTAGGCTCAGAGTACTGTTCTTGAGTGTGAAAGGGAGTCTGCCTAACATGCGCTGAATTGTATGTTGCAGAGGTTGTGCTCTTGCTCAGCACTTTGTATCATGTTGCTGTCTTTCTTTTGTCGTTATGGCTGCTGCCAGGTTTGGTATGACACTGCCAAGGCCGCAGTGCTCAGTCTTGGAGAGCGCACACTGAATGTGGCTGTGACCAAGCGCAGCTATGGTGAAGACGAAGACACCGAGATTGAGGCTCTGCTGGAGACACTGCTGTGGGTACCTGTGCACTCTAGGCGCCTGCTGACATGGCATGCAGTGCTGCTACAGGAAGCAGCTAGTTGCATGGGCAGTGCACAATCGACAGCTCCTTCAACTGACACAGCAGGCTCTGTGCTGTTGCTGTAACATTGCTGATACTGGGTCTTGCAAGCACCACAAACTGCTGCGTGATTGCCCTTTCGTATTGTCCATGACTACCCAACCAAGCAGTCCTTACCTCAGCAGGTCTAAATGCTCTGCTCGGATCCCTCATGAGACGTCTTGTTGCTGCTGTCTCTCTCGTCTGTGTGTTCATCCTGCAGGGACATTGTGCAGCCCCTCATCCCTGGCTGCTCTCTAGTGTTGACTCTGCTGGATGAGGGCTCATTGGAGACGGGCACAGCCACCCAGCATATCATGCTGTCGTCCGCAGCTTCCGAGGGCAGCGGCAGCCGCCAAGGCAGCAGTGAACATCTGAGCGCCAGGAATGAGGATGTTGCCGGCAATGATGATGATGAAGATCTATCAGGGTTCCTGCCACCCGTTCAGCTCCCATTGACAGCCCTGCCAAGTGTCCAGGCTGTGTGTCAGGGCCACAGGCTGCTGTTCACATCAGAGTTTTGTGGCCAGGATGCAGAATCAACCATGAACTTCTCAGACTGGAGAGATCTGGCTAGAACGTATGGTATGGACTGCTTCTTGGCAGTGCCGTTGTGTTTTGCGCAGCATGACATGGGCACATTGCTGCTGATGAGCAGCCAGCCTGCGGCGCTGGACAAGCATGTCAGGAAGCTGGTGCTTGAACTGGGACTGGTGGTGTCTCAGACAATGTACACACTCCTGTGCATGCAGCAGATGAGGGCTGGTGACCACATTATCAATGACATCTTGCCTGAGAAGGTGAGTGGCCACTGTGTCATGAAGGTCCGCTGCGTCTCTACCTGCACACTGCTGCAGGTTTTGTGTGGTATCAGTGTGGTTGCTGTCTGTCCAGTTTGTGAGCATTGTGCTGTGCACGACACCAACTCATGCTGTTGACAACAGCAGCTGCACCTCTCTGACACCGCCATTGACCCTGGCCATTGACCCTGTTGACACACCGACTAGAAACCAGCTGGGTTACTTGCCCTTGTCTGCTGCAGGTGGCCGACCACTTGCGACGTCGTTTGATGTCCACTCGCGCTGTATGTACCGGCAACATCAACCCTGGGACTACAATGAACGGCCTGTTGCAACCAGTGCAGGGGCGATCAGGGAGTGTGACGTCTTCGCAAGACCCGGCCAACTCTGGCCACCTGCAACAGCAGCAATCGCAGCTGCAGCAGCAGTTACAGCTGCAGCAGCAGTTGCAACAGCAGCTACAGCAGCTGAATGCGGAGCAGAGCGACTGGGGATCCCTCAGCAGCTCAGGCTGGACATTACAGCAACAACAGCAACAGCAGCAGCAAGAGGCACAGCAGCAGGAGCGATTTGTGGGCACCTTGGAGCCATCCCTGCATGTAGCAACAGCAGCAGCAAATGCAGGCTGCCCATCACCAGAGCCTGCAAGCGCTGAGACCAACTCGTTGGCCTCTCCAGTACCAGCAACAGCAAGGGCACCTCTTGAAGCACCTGTAGAAGCAGCTGTCTCAACACTCGAACCTGCCTGTAGCGATTGTTTGGGGCCATTGCCGCAGTGCTTCAAACAAGGCAGCGGAGAAAACCTGAATGGCCCGCTTGGTGCTCTAGGGGAAGGCGGGACCTTCAGTCCCCTCAGCAGCGCCGGCTTTCCAGCAAGGCGCTCTTTCTCCAGGAACTCCTGGAGCAATGGCCCGGCTGCTGCTGCTGCTGCTGCAAGCTACAGAGTGTCGTCGACGATACTGGGGACGTCCCCATCAAGTTCAGGAACATTTCCATCAGGCCTGGGGTGGAGCAGCAGTGCAGCTGGTGCCCTGCACAGTGCCGTCCCCTGCATCAGCAGTAATGGTACAACTGCAGCATCAGCTGGTGATGGTTCTGTCACAGAGCCGGGGTGGGGTTTTGTGGGGACCAGGAGAAGTCGCAGGGTCAGTGTAGATGAGACCGCGTTGGCAGCGGCAGCAGCAGCTGTCGCGTACAAGCAGTGGCATCCCAATGTAACGGTGCTCTTTGCCGACATTGTGGGGTACACTTCTCTCAGTCAAGAGGTGGAGCCTGAGCAGGTATAGTTTGGCTGTATGCAGCCTATTTGTGAAGCTGCATCAGACTCATGGCACGGCAGCAGGCCTGGGTTCCTTGCTGTGGGAGCATGTCGCTTGTCTCTGCTCACATCACCGCCTATCTTGGTGGCTTCCAACTCTACCGACATGGCACAGGTTGCTAGGACTATGCTCCTTATTTCCCGTCACTTATGCTTTATCTGCCCCGTGCTGTGCTGCCCGCAGGTGATGCTGCTGTTGCATCAGCTGTTCTCAAGGTACGACGGCCTCTGCCGTCTCCACGATGTCTACAAGGTGGAGACCATCGGCGACTGCTGGATGGGCGCGACTGGTCTCCTCACGGACGACCCGCAGCATGCTGCCCGCATGGTAGCGTTCGCCCGTGATATCCTGACAGCTGCAGCGACGGTTGACAGCCCGCTGGGAGGTTCTGTGCGCATCAGAGTGGGCGTCCATTCCGGTCGCGTGATGTCCGGGATCATTGGGAGCATCCGGGCTCGGTACTGCTTGTTCGGCGACACGGTGAACACGGCGAGCCGAATGGAGAGTACTGGGCTGGCAGGATGCATCCAGGTACGTTTTAGCTCCATGGCATCGTGTCGCAACAAGAACTTTCGATAGTCAGCAATTCGGAAACATTGAACTCAAGATGCAGGTGCATTCATGAACCATCTCAGTGGCTTTTCCGCCGCCTTGCAGCTTCCTCTGGTGCAAACCGGTGCAAGTGGCCGGGGGTGGGGGTGCGGGGAGCAGTCAACACATGCATGAGATGCAACACAGCATGATTCAGATTGCAAGCTCATCCACCTTGCCTGTACATGCTGCTGCTCCTGCAGATCAGCGAGGACACGTACAGCCTGCTGCCTCCTGAGCTTCAGGCTGAGTTCAATCAGCGTGAAGCCGTTGAGGTGAAGGGTAAGGGCGTCATGAGGACATTTGTCACAAGGAATGCAGCAGCAGCAGTAGCATAAGCTGCTGGTGCTGTTGATGCTGTTATGTCTGTTGAGGATGTTGCATGTGCAGCATCCTCTGGCAGTCTTCAATGAGCACAGCGGCACACTGCTGGACCCCTAGTAGTAGTAGCATTCTGGAGTGATTTTGGTCTAGTAATGACCAGTCGTACCAGCATGACCGTTGTGGGCAGCTTGCCACAGCCTGACTGTACCAGGCTGATTGTCTGCGGCACAGGCGTGTGGTGACACAGGAGTATGCTTGTTATACTCCATGCTCATTCAAATGAACTGCAATGTGTTGGGCCGTGGGTGACTGCAATCTATCTATGCTGCGCCTGCTGAGTAATGGAACAGTTGTTCAATAGTTGATCTTGGAAAGTGTTGCTTGCCTCCCAGTTGAAAAGTGTGATCAAGCCTAGCAGTCAGAAGAACCCCCCCGTGAGACGTTTGCAGCCGTGTATCTGCACTTGAGTATGTGTTGCTGATGGTACCATTTGCATTCTGTGTGTCAGCTTGGACTATCAAGCCTGGTGTTGCTGCTGTCCCCACAGCACCCGCAGTGAGTGTGCACTGATATTCTCAGACAAGTATGCTGCCGGTCACAAGCCAGTAGACATCCCCAGTGGCGTGTTGCAATACAATTGTACACTGCTATTAATGAGGAGCTTCTGCTCTATCTTGCCAGCATTGGGCCTGGAGCTTCTGCTCGATCAGGCCCATGCTGCTGAAAACTGAACAGACACACAGCGAATCTGGCATGTTATACCTTTCCCATTCTTGCCAATAAATTCAGAGTTGAGCATGTCTACATCAACAGCTTGCTAAACCTTGTCTGGTATCTGTTGGGTGTACCTGATTGTGTGGTGTATGTGAGTTGGCCTTGCTGCCGCTGAAATCTATGTCCAGAAGTCACTAATTCTGCACAGATGTATATCTGCTTGTGCAAGTGTGTTGCATGTTATGCTGCAATGGTGTAGAGCTCTGTCAGACTCCTTCGATGAACCTGCTGCAAATGATTTGCAGCAGATCTCGAAGCAAACTGCTGTAAGTGCAACAGGTTGCTGGTCTATGTTTATGTACTCATGTCACCTGGAGTGTTGGAAATACAAATTCACTGCACATCACAGCACGTGGCCCTGATTGGACCCAGCTGGCTTGTATGGGGCTTGTATATGTTGAAAGTTGGGCTGGAGGCTATCGCTCTTTGTTGTGTAAACTTAGTGTGTATTTGCATGCAATTGCAGACAATTGCGCGCTTGCCACAACTTGCTCGGTCAGGTGTCTTCAGTGTATTGAGGCGGAGTACATGTGCTTCCGCAGCCAGCAGCCACTTTTACAGTTGTTGCAAATGCACGTTTTGTTTTGGTGTTAAGTAGTGATGAATAACCACCTTGTGCAACTCCATGGCTTATGCATATGCCCACAATGGCGATGCTGGGTGGGCAGTCATGGGTTATTTCGGGGGAATCTGCTGCTTCTGGGATCTTCATGGTGCTTGACTCATGACAAGTGTTCACAGCAGCTGGTTGCCGGTTGTTAGAGAGGGTTTCTGACATCCTCCTGGGTAGTTGCACAAGTCTTTGGAAAAGCGACTTTGCACAGGTTTATATGGTGTTTGCTGCTTGCAAGGTTACCCGATATGCTGTTGATGGCTTTTAATTGTACTGTTTGCTGAAGACCTTGTTTCCCAGGACAATGGCATGATATCCTGTTGCAATGAAGTATGTATATGGGGTTGTAGCTCAAGAGAAAGAATTTACCCTATTGTTGCTTAGCCACATTCCTTTTGTGAGCAGCACCTGCTTGGATGACCTGTCTGTGGAGAACTTTGAAGTCTGCTGCTTGAATGGCTGTGGATAAAGATACTCAGCAGCAAGGCTGGCTGTAGCATTACAGGTTGTGCATGAGTGCTGTTGCCAAATTGGGCCAATCATCTGTCTTCCTCTGCAGTGCTACTGACATACCACACCACTAATGCTACCAAATGTTACTGTCTGCTTCGGAAACTGCCAGTCTCGCGATCACAGTGTGGGACAGCATCTGTGTGTGTGGGAAGGGGGGGGGGGGGGGAATTGGGGCCCCCGGAGCGGCGGCGCCAACATTGGGCTGGAAGTGTGAGGGCACGCGTTTTGTTTGGGGCCAATCTCAAGCGTGTCTTCTAAACCACACCATTATCGGGTGATCAAAATAGATATGTGGTTTTACTAAATTTCATATGCATCAGTTGGTACGTAC
>JABEVS010000467.1:31576-49256 GCA_018290735.1 Coelastrella sp. MACC-549
GAGTTGTAAGAGAGAGGGGGGGGGGGGGGGGGGGGGGGGGGGGTATCTGGGTACCCTGATCAGCGCAGCATACATTCAGCTTGGAAGCTGAATGCAAGCTGTTTGTTCTGTGCGCATGTCATAAGCTTCTGCTTAAGCATGCTCATATACGGTCGATCACAATGAGATATTGCTTTACTAAATTTCTCATGCATCATGTTGGTAGCTGCAACCCGCTGTTGTTGCATGCATGAGCTTAATCTCCTTTCCATAGATGGAAAGGGTAACTTCCTTCCTTCCTTCCTCCTTTCCATATGACGCTGGCGGCACATACATGTGCTTCCGCAACTGTGTTACCTGAAGCAGTGCACACGTGCACACCAAGGTCAGCATCATGGGGCCGCTGGATGGCGGCCCCACTCATAGAAAGTGCGTCAACGGCCCTGATGGTGATGCAATCATAGCCTGACACTGTGCCACACGGTGATCAGTCCGACTCCGTCAGTGACGCACAGCTTAGTTTGCAATTGCCCGCCTGGTGGCTGCACAAAACATCCAGGGTACTGTGTAATTACCGGTTTCCAGGGTATACCCTGCCAGGGTATGATAGGTATCCCACTCAATTCAGGATCATCTGGCCTTCAGCCTTTGATGATTTAACGGACAGCTACTGATTCGATTACAGATATGACGGCACTGTGCACACCTGCAGTAGCTGTCCGTTGAATCACTGAGGCTCAGTAATGGTAGAGTCCTGTGCAGCCCTGGTAACATCAGTGTTCTACAGCAGAATGTCACCCAGCTGTGCATCTGCTGTGCTGTTGAGTGGCAAAAACAGATATGCACCGGCTTAAGAAGAAGAAAGTTACCCTTGCACCGGCTTAATCTGCAACACTGACATTCACCACATATGCATCGGGTGCAGTCGGACATCCTTTCGGGCACCTCGTGAGGCGATGGCCGCTGGTGCCATTTTACTGTCTCTTAGGTGCTGGTCGCTCTGTGGTGTCAGACAGCTGCACATTCTTCGCAGCAGGCAGCAGCTCCAAGAACTCCGGGCTGCTGATCACCTGATGTAGTGCAATCCTAGTCAGCATGTGATTGCTACACATCAGCTGGCACAGGGCCGGGAACAGCTGCACAACCTCTCGCTGGTAGTCTCCCCTTTCTAGATCAGATAAAATCTTCAGTGCTGCCACTACCAAGGGAGCCCGAGCAGCATGCTCCCAACCACCTCCTGCTAGTGCATCTTGCATAGGGTTGTCTGCAACAGTGCTGATGCTGCTGCCGCCCAAGCTGCTGACTGCTGTGCTGCCATACCTGGCTGTTACCGCTGTTGGTGCTATTGTGCTGCATGCCGCCTCGGACTTGATGATGCTACGGACAAGCTGCAGCAACCGCTGATGTGCTCGTGCTGTGGCTGGTGTCTGAAGGTTGCAGCTTTGCAGGCTGAGGTTGAGAGCCTGCAGGAACAGCAGCAGCAACAAGTGCCATCTGCAGTCTAAAGACTAGTGGGCATTGAGGATCTGGCCAGCTTGCACAAATGTTGACTGATACCTTGCATTCAAAAGAATAAACAAGCCTTGTGCAACCTCCAATCTCACAGTACACTATGGTAGCGTGAGGAGGCCCACACACAAATTTCTTCAGCGTGCTTTACCAACCCACACCACTCCACCCGCAAGGCTGATACAGTCAGAACAAGATGGAGATATAGGCACAACAAAACTAAGCTTTCCTTACCTCCATCAACAGCAGGCCTCCTTCAGCTTCTAGCCTCATCATTGCTGGATGCACCACCTCCTCACTCTCTGCACTGCTCACCAGCAGCACAGGCAGCTTCACACCATAAATACGAGTACGACCTGGGCTACCAGGCTGCGCACCACTGCTGCTGGACAGACGCTTTACAGGGCTGTTGTTGCTGCTGACCCCCTTGCTGGGAGGAGCAGTGGTTGCAACAGCCGGCTGCTGGTGTTCTGTTTGTACAGGTGCCAGGTCAAGCTGGGGCGTATCCTGCTGCTGTGAGCTGCTGACAGGTACTGCGGTGTGGCCATCAACTGCATCTGTCTGATCACCAGTACTGCTGCTTCCAGCGCCACTGCTGCAGGTGCCAGCACTACCTGCTGCAGCAGCACCATCTCCAATGCTATCTGCGGTACCTTGTGCTGCTGCTGCTGCCGGTGCTGCTGCTGCATTGGGAGACACTGCCCGCTGCCCTAAGTGTGCAGCCACACCCCCACTGCTGCCGCTTGCAGCAGAGGGCTGGTGCACGTAACTGCCGAACCCGACTAGCGATAACCCAGTCATGCTAATGCTGCTGGTACCTGATATGGCAGATGCAAGGTCAAGGCTATCATGCAGTGTGGATGAGCCGCTGCGTTCAACATGCTGCTCAACAGGGTTACTCCCCTCGACCTCTCCCACTGCTCCTGCCGCATCCTCACGCCCTGACGACGGCCGCCCTGGCTGCTGCCCCTGCCGCTGTTCTGGCGGTGCAGGCTGGTCAGGCATTATCTGATGTACCTGCTTGGCTGCAGAGTGAGCTGCTGTGACTGGGCCCACAGCAGCAGAGCTTGCCGTATCAAAGTGCTGCTGTTGCTGCCAATGACTTGTGCCCATGCGTGCATTGAATGCAATGGCAGCGTCCACACCAAGTGCCAGCACCTCAAGCAGCCGCGTCTGCTCATCCCAAGTCATGCTGTGCTTGCAGCTCCGGTGCATTGCGGCAAGAGCCCGCTTCATGAGCACCAGCTGCTGTGTCCTGACCCTCAGCTGTACTGCTGCCATCTGCTTCTCCGCTGCTGCTGCTGCCGCAGCCTGCCTAGCAGCAGCACCACCCTTTGGTCCCAGGGGACTGCCTACAGTCCAACTCAGGGATTTGTCACTAACAACATTTGTAACATTCCTGTTGGCCCTAGGACTTCCTGAAGGACTACCAGACCCGGCTGTCACTCGACCGTTGCTTGTGGGCTCAGACTGCTGCTGCTGCCGGTTCTGCTGCTCAGCTGCTGCCACAGTCTGCTCTGTGGCAAGCCTGATTACAAGCTCTACATCTGCCTTCACTGCTGCTGATACCGGATCCAAAAGCAGAGACCAGCTGCACGACTGACCTGTGGCTGTGCTGCTGCTGCTGTCAATCTTGCTAGTGGTGATGTTTGCAACAGTATCAGCAAGCCGCATGAGTGCTTTGATGCCTGCTGTTGAGAGGTATATGGATGTCTGTTGGTACCAAGATACACCAATAGATGCCAGCTGCTGTACCAACTCAACCTGGACATCAGCAAGAACAGCAACAGCAGCAGCATACCGCCTGATGGTTAACCTGATGTAGTACGTTGTGTGTTCAAGGGCCGTTGAAACCCCCTTGCGGGGTCAACATCAAGGTGATAGCATGACACAAACAGCATCTGCAATGCTAGGATGACTTCCATAAATAACGCAACCTCATGCCTGATATCAATAGTTCCCGATGCAACGAAGCATTAAGCAGCAGGGCATTGTTTGTGGAATTGGTACTGCGACAAGTGTTAACTGGTCTGCAACGAACCTCAAGATAGGGCTGTCGGGTACTGCGGCTCATGCACTACCCTGCAAAGCCCCAAACCTAAGAAGGAGGACAGCATAGATTATTCAGAACCTCCACCTACCTTGTACTCGGCACGTATGACAGCTGCCTGCTCACACAGCATTGGATAGTACCTGTCCATCCTCTGCAGCATGGTGGTCATCAGACTGCCTTGCTCAGCAGCAGACAACCCAGCCGGTACAGCACCCCCTGCTCCCGCTCCACCACCAGCACCACCAGCAGCAGCCCTCACAGCTACTGTCGGCATGAAACTACTGAGGCCAGCTGCACTCCTGCCTTGCCCTGCTGCTTCACCTCCGCTTCCTGCTGCCATCACCTGGTTGAAAGCAGTTCCCAGCTGAGGAGGCAAGGCCAGCATGTGGTGCAGCACCCGTTGGATGAGCACCCGCCAGGCAGCAGCATCCCAGCGCTGACTGTAGTGCGCTGAGAGAGCAAACAGCATCTCAAGAGCTGCATCGACAACCTGCGGGCGAGGGTCATGTTGCAGCACGTCTGCTAGCGTGCGCAGCAGGAGGCCCCAGCCATAATCCCCATCTGCAACATGAAGGACAGCAGGTAAAGCAGCAGGCAACATGTATGACAGACGAGGTGAACGACCACACCCCAACAGGAGGGCAGCCTGCGTGACATTAAGCTTGTCAAGGACTACTAGGGGTAGCACCAGAAGCCCCACCAACTGCAACGCTGAAGCCGTAGGTAAGCCCCAGTGATGCTGCAGCAACAGCACCAGCACATCCCTCCAGCCAAAAAGTCCAGCTCAACCCACATAGCCCAAGCCGATACAAAACTTCATTACTTGATGACAAAACAAAACGTCAAGGCACAAGAGTGCCTGTTCTGCCTGCAGAGAACAACACCACCATACATACCTAGATCTATCCCACCAGCTGCAGATGCGCCCGCTGGAGCAGCATCCTTGCCACCAGCATCCTCATACGCAGCTAGCCGCTGCCCACAACGGCCCAGCAGCTGTACAGCCGACATACTCAGCTCCAGGTGTGTGGTGTTCCTGATTCCTGCAACAATCGCCTGCGCTGTCTCTCTCAGGAAGGTGTGTCCATGCAGTGCTGTGCTGCCTGTTGCGGTTGTGCCGGTGTATAGAGTGTCAACTACCACCTGCAATGCCTCTTGTGTCTGAGCCATGACTGCTGGGCTGCTGTCTGCAGCTCCAAGACGCAAGGCAAGGATAACCATGCGCCATCCGCTGCCCAGACCACGAGGGTGGGATGTCACAGCCTGCACAGTGTTTAGCTTGCAATGGTTCTCCACATCACACAAACATGTTCGCTTGCATCCGGCAGTATATGTGGACTACTTGATGCCACACAATCACTGGTTATCTGCTGCTCCTGCAGCAAGAAACGACTGAGTGCTTGACTAACTATTTGCTGGGCGGACTGCTAACTTGAAGACTGCAGCAAGCTTACTCCTGCTGCAGCACGTGCAGTTACCATGTGGTTCATGGGACTTCAAAGCAAGAGCGCACCTGCATGACGCACTGCACTGCCAGCTCCCTCACACACGCCTCATCAGACTGCCGCAGCACAGCAACAAAAGGCCGCAGCGCATCTTCCTGGTGTGTGAAGTGCTCCAATTCCGCACGTGCCAGCAGCTTGGCCACCAGCTGCCGCAGGGAGTCAACAGCATATAAGGCAACACGCCTGCAGTTGAAGATGGCAGTTCACAGGGTGCTTCCAGAATCCACTGCTGGATGACATGCCTTCCCTCGCCCCACATAGCACAGGTACAACCCAACAACAGCTAGTGGCCCAGGTTGTGTGTGACATGTGAGCTGCTGTAGGTCAGGCAACCATACGCGATTGCCTTGATGACTGCTTCACTGCTTGTTGTGCCCCATGCTGTCAAGTTGAGCGGCCCAACAGAAGAGACAACAATGCGCTCAGAAAGCCCACCTGTGCGGATGGCAGCTCGCTCCAACCAACTGAGCTGCAATGACAGCCCACAACTTGGCCCAAACCAGCCTGATCCTGCCCATGTTTTGATAAGCACACTCCACAACCTTCTGCAAACTAAACAGCCGGGGCCCTCCAGCAAGTCCTGTGGGCCAGGGGCTCACAGCACTGTCTGCACTGGCTGACGTGGGACCTGAAGTACTGCTGCTACCTGATTCTAGCTCCTCTTGGCTGACTGCACACAGAGCTCGCATGAAGATGACAACAGCATCACCTGCAGCAAACCCAGCACCAACAGTCGCTGGTTGCTTGTGCACAGCACAAAGGAAGGCACATAGGACCATCATACTGGCGTCACCAACTCCTGCATGCTGTACCTCTCAAATAGGAACAGGCCTGATCATCTGACCGTGCGCAGCAGCTTCATGATGTACCTGTCTGCAAAGCCACAGCTGGACAACAGTAAATAGGCGCAATCCACCATGTGACCTGCATACCCAACTCTGGGCGATGACGCACCATCAAGTGTTGCACTGCGAGTGTAAGGCCGCTCTAGCTCTACAGCACCAGCGGCTGATTCTGCCCACATGACCAGACCAGCCCCTGGAGCATCTCTGATGGTGGGACGCTTGCTGCCGTCCAAACTGTCACGTACATCATCACCTAATTGGACAACAGCGTAAGACACCATAGTTTTGGCTCTAGGATCACGCATGTATCCCCAAAGACAGCTGAAATGCAAGTGTACCGACAGGGGGAACAGGTGTGGACACCTTGTGGCCCTTGTGGGCTACTGCATGTGCAGTATTCTGAATACCGGGATTGCAGCCAAGGCACACATTGGGGCGTGGTTGAAGGCAGCACCATCAGCAAATGGCTCAGAGGGATGCGATGACAGCGACAACAGAACAGCTGCGTTTGGGTGCCCACCTGTGATGTCAAGGGCCCCAGGTAAGCTCATCCTGCCGTTGGCGCCACTGGCACCTCCACTGCCTCCTGCACTAGCTGCAGGACTGGGAGCAGCACTGCTGCTGACTGTACCTGTGCCAAACATCGACTGGAACATGCGGCTGAATGGGTTACTGCTGCCCGTGTCCTTGCTTGCAGGAGCCGTTGGAACAGGCAGCGGCCGTGTGAGCTCATGCTTCAAGGCATCCAATGCAGACACACAGCGCAGGATGATGACCCAACTGCTGCCCAAGAAGCCTGCCTCCGGGCCAGCAGTGAGCCCCAGAAGCGCCTGCAGAGCTGCCAGCTGCTTTGCTTCTGCAGGAGTGCCAACTGCTGCTGGGTCAAACACACCACAACGAGCAGCTAAAACTCCCACACAGGTTTCACACTGCCTGTCCAGTCCCAGCAGTCCAAACAACTTGGCTAGCTGCAGGATTCCTGCAAGAACAGGAGCTGCGGTTGCTGCATCAGGTGCTGCTGTGAATGCTGCTGATAATGCCTGCAGGAGCATAGGACCTCCCACTTGCAGCATGGGCCGAACATGTTCTGGGTGGCTGGCACTGCACCAGATGTTGCCACTGGCTGCTGCACGCACAACTTCTCGCTCAGCCAGTTCCTGCAGATACCTACACAACGCAGCAGTAGACAAACCAATTGCGGCTCTCTGTTACAGCAAGCATTGATGTCTAGCAGTGATCTGATGCAGCATGCAGATCCATTGGTATTGACCACACCCAGCTGAAAACGCGCAAGCATGCCCAACTTCGACAGCAAGCACCACCTGCACTTGCATTCCTGGTTACAGCATACACACCTTCTGTGAGCTTGTGCACCGGCATCCTTGCCACCCTTGCTACTACTATTGCCTGCCACTGTTCTGAAGGGCTGCAGCAGAGACGTCCAGCCCATTGCTGCTGCAAGGCGGTTGCGGGTGCTTGCGCGGGAGCTCTGTGGTGGAGCAAAAAAACCGTTTTGATCATTACATTAACATTCTGTGCGCCCTGTGTATGCATGCTTAGCTCTGATTCAGCTTCTGAGAGTCAGAGTGGTGAGTCAAGTAGCTCCAACACATGATATAAGTGCTGCAAGCCCAGCATCTCTGCATGTCTGGCACCAGACAAACCCACAAGGTCCTGCAGTGTATTGTCTTCATCAGCACAACCTACCGCAAACTCCTTACTGCTGTTCTCTCCTCTGACAAGTATCTCATCCCGCAGGATTCTATCATAGATGTCCTCCAGCTGTGCTGTTGGCAGCACAGGTACCATGAGGCCATCTTCTGTCTGCTGGTGGTTCATGGCCACAAAATCACCCTTAGCCAGGCGGCGCTCTGCTTGTGAAGCACATGCAAACGGTGCGGGTGTGGACGGTCACATCATAATTGAGTGAGCCTGGGTGTAGTGCGTACTCAGCTGACTACGCCGCTATTGTCACGTGTCTGCCACATTCTTGTCCATGTCAAGATGCAGTGTCAACAGTTGCGATAGTACTTTAACACCTGTCTGCGTGCCTAATTGACACACATGTTAAGTGCATAGCCCAGGCTTTTCAGAGACATACCTGCTAGAGGGTTGTGAGCATCAGTGTTCAGCATGATGACAGCAAAGGACAGGACATACGCAGCATCTGCATTGCTGAACCGCCCAGGATTGTCCTTGCAATAGCGCTGCATAAAACCAGAGAGGAACAGCCACTAGCCATAAGCTGCAGAATACCAGCAGGTGGATTATTTTGTTGCTGTAATAACATGCCCTCTATGCACTGCACCATTCTTGAGTGTACACTAGTAGATGCAAGAGGAGGGCCATGACAAAGAACACAGGCAAAAAATTACGGTGGAGGTTTGTGCCTCGGCAGCAGCATGCATACAGACATGTGTACATGAACCAAGTACCGTTCCACTGACATTCGCTCAGGCGGTGTCTGCTGCTAGACTCTGCCATGCTTGTGACAGCGACCCCTTGGCCATAGGGACACATCAGCTGCCAGTGATCCACCTGTCCTCCTACCTCTGCAAACTTCTCCATGATCCTGTCAATCTTCTGGGCCTCCCCTGGCAGCCTGAAGCCCCCCAGCAGCTTGCGCAGGGACTGGTCAATGGCCTGACCTGCCATCGTGGGCTCCCCGTCCACCCAGGCATGCATGACAGCAATGGCAAAGTCGTCATGGTGGCCTAGCAGTTCTCCCAGTTGTGCTTTGTCCAGTTGGTCGTGCTGGTTGCGCAGGAAAGTAGCAACCTGCAGCAAATAACAGCAGACAGAACTTGATATGCAATGCATACCTGTGTATGGTGCCCTTGAAACGCTGATATCACACCTCTAGGCTGTATGTTGAGCAGAGTGGATGATCCAATCACTCTCCCTTTCCCCTGTCGACAACTGTTCTAGCAACAGAAAATGGGTTTCAAATGCACATCTCAGCCCCTCACTAAGGTTATGCCGCCAAAGCCATGATATACTTGCTCTGACACTAGTGCATGCCAGCCTTTGGAGGAAAATCCTCCAGCAAATAGCAGACACGTACAGTAGACATGCACAGCTGGGTAACCTTGTCCAACTCACCGCTGATGGGCTGCTCTCCATCAGTCCATGACTCATCAGAAACTCGACACCCTTCAAGGCACCCCTGCTGTTGAACAGGTTGATGCCTTTGGCCACGAGCTCCTTTGTGTTCTTGGCTGCTGCAAGCCTCTCCGCCTCACTGAGACCCTTGGTGGATGCTGAGTTGCTGCTAGACAAGCTGTTGCTGCTGTCAATGCGCTCACGCTCCATTGAAGGGAGGGAGGAGAAGCCAGCACCCTGCAGAGCGTACATCATGTGAAGCAGCAACACGCTGAGGCGTTGATTACAGGAGTCAAATGCTATGTCAAAAGCCACTACCATGCCTGCTGCACCGATGAGCACAGTGCTGAACTCAGGATGTTACACTGCCAGGCGACTGTCCCAGGCACCCAGCCCTACAGTAAGCTGCAGCAGCACATCAACTGCACATACCGCACGACAGCCAGACAATACAAAAGCAGCAGCTGTATCCTATTCTACGTGGCTTATGTTGTCACAGCATATGGGCTGGACACCAACTTCCTGCATATGCAGGAAGTCACCATGCCCAGTGCCCACCTGAGCTGATTGCCGTGAGGAGTGCACCTCTGTGTCAGCAGCCCGTAGTGCAGCGTCCTTGATGGGCTTGGCCCAGCTCTCCAAAGCAGATATCACCTGATGACAACATGCAGCACGTGTGAGAGGATACAAGCCAGATATATGTTATCACCGCACATGCTGGCTTTTGTTGTACCTACAGTACAGGCTGCAACACTTGCTGCTGTAGAGCTGGCCAGCGAAATGATACTGCACCAATAGACAACCCCAGGCCATTTTAGGCAAGTTGCAACTGACAGTCAGCATAAACAACATC
The DNA here is from genome assembly GCA_018290735.1 of Coelastrella sp. MACC-549. Taxonomy (NCBI): domain Eukaryota; kingdom Viridiplantae; phylum Chlorophyta; class Chlorophyceae; order Sphaeropleales; family Scenedesmaceae; genus Coelastrella; species Coelastrella sp. MACC-549. The sequence goes on from JABEVS010000467.1 coordinate 41,423, forward strand.
ATTTGACGCTACTGTACCTTTCAGTCGGTGCTTGGCAGCACCAGCAATCACAAGCACTGAAAAGCAGCCGAGTGACCACTCTCACCTGTAGGCAACAGCTGAGCGCTTCCTTCCGTATTCCTGCTGCTGCTGCTGCTGCATCAGGGCTGCTTTTGCTGGCTTTTGCTGTATCCCCATCACTGTCATGAGCCTGTGCAAGTTTGCTGAGCACCTGCAAGACATCAATGACAGCAAACATCCACTAGATCAACACAAACATGACTGTTGCTGATATAACACAGCACACAGAGCATCAGCTGGCTTCTCAAATGTCCCACTGGCTGTCTGCAATCAACGTTTGGTGCTGCTCAACCGGTCATACCATTGCAGATACTAGCACATGGCCAGCAGGACAAGAATCAGCAGCGATGATCACCTGTACTGTCCTCTCATACAGGTTAGAAGCTTGCAGATCGCAGTCAAAGTTGACATACAAATCCACCAACAACTGTGGCTCCACGAGCAGCCCCTGCAAGGCCCCCAGCGCTGCTTGCACGTTTGCCTGCTCTGGCTGCTGCTGCTCTAAACAGCGCAGGACCAGCAGGGGGTAGAATGCACCAAGCTCTGCCCTCACACTCAGCCGCAGCCGAGGCAAGCACAGAATAGCCATCAGCAGCCGCAGTGCTAGGGCATAGGCAACCGGGTCTGAAGCAGCGCAGTTGCGCAGCAGTGCCAGGCAGAGAGGCTGCCGCAATTGCTTGCAGAAGTTCTCTGGAATGTGCTCCCAGTTGTGGAAGGGATTTGAAAGGACCTGCAGCATAATACCAGAGGTTGCAGATTGGCAATGTGGTGTATGACAAACTGCATATGGACATGTACCAGCAGACCCTTGAGCACAACCATAAACACAGTCCTGGTGCAGCAGCAGACTGTTACACCATCACTGCAAACTGATGCAAAAGAAACACTTCAACAAATGTCCAACTAAGGCCATTGCATGAGTGTCAGCACAACCTACTGCTGTGATGTAAGCCAGGCTTTGTTCACCTTAGCCAGCATCTCCAAAGCCAGCAGCTTGCCCTGAGCCAGCACACTGTCAGTGCTGTTGCCAGGAGCCTCCCTGCTTGCTAGTTTACAGAATGCTGTCAGCACCAGCAACACATCCTTGTCCTGCACAGTCAACTTGCCATGCCTGCCAGGCCTGGAACTGGGCGTAGCTGGCGCACGAGGTGTTGCTGGCACACTGCTGCTGTACTGCTGATAGCTGCTTGCTGCTGCAACTCCTGCAGGGGGTCCTACGCTGGATACAGTTGGAACAGCTGCAATGCCTCCAGCTGCTGCTGCATCAGTGGCCTCATGGCCGTTAGCATCAACAGAGTTCCTCGAGGAGAGCCCAGCTGCTACAGCCGCTGCTGCCGCTGCAGCTGCTGCTGAGTAGTCCGTCTCTTCAGGGCCTGAGCTCTCTTCTTCATCTTCTGCCTCAGCACCCTGCACTGCTTCCAGTGCTGCCTCCAGACCCTTCAGGTCCTTCTGCTCTGCCAGCTGTGAAAGCTGCACCGTACGAGCTGCCGCTGCACCATCACCTGCTGCTGCTGCAGCTGCAGCTTCTATCTCATACTGCAGCAGCTGTTGCTGGCCCGCTGCACTTGATAGGTACCCGCTGCCGCCTGTTGCTGACAAGAGTGCACTGCTGTGATTGCCGCTGCCGCCCTCTGCGGCAGCTGCTGTTGGTGACATAAGACCTAGCCCTGTGTTTCCAGTGGCTGAACCCCTGATGGGACTCTGCTGAGCGAAATTGGTGTTACTGGTGCTTCTGAATATCTCAAATGCATCTGACGTTGTCCTGCTGCTGCAGATGCTGTCCCCTGTCAGCCTTGGCTGTATCTGGGTTACCCGCTTACAAATGGTATTGAGCATTTGCAGAAGCGCATTGCAAGCTGTACGCTTGTTGATAGGATTTTCACTGCCAAGGGCCAGGTTGAAGACTGCCCTAACTGCTGCAAGCAAGCACTCTCCATGAGCAATGAAGTGCTCTGCTGTTGTGAAAGTGAGCAGCGCCCGAACAACTGCTAGCTGCAGAGCTTCATTGGTGGTTTCCCCGCATTTGATTACCATCTTGATGACATTAGCTACTGTGTCATCTTCATCAAGGCTTCCGTGCGCGCTGAGCATGTCCATCGTGCCTGATGGTGTGCTTTCCCCATGTAGCCAGGCATGGGCGACCAGCTTGTGCAGGCAGCCCAGGGCCAACTCAACCACTTTTGTGGTACTGCTGCAACATGCTAGCTGCAGAGGGTACAGCACTTGCTTCAGAGTTGCCTCGGTGCATCCATTCTGATCCAACGTGTCCAAGAAATTCTGACAAGCCTCCCGGATGTCCACCACTTCCTTGCTGCGGCCCCATGCCTCCTTCTGTATGCTGGTGATGGTACGTTTTACAAAGATCTCAAAGGCCTTATCACGAGAGGAGTGTGCGGAACCCGCAGAGGCCCCCTGAAAGTCTGTCTCTTCTGCCATAACTACAGCTGACTGCCTGCAGCTGTGTCTGTTGTGATAGCCTCAGTTGCCCTGTTTATTATGATACGACACTGATAGCACTGCTATAACAACTTGAATCCTGCACTGCTTCACCCTGCAGGCAGCCTTGATGCTGCTGATGCAGGCATGACGCCAACCTGCAAAGCAAGCAAGCAACATCTGTTGCACTTGACTTCGCTGTAGCTGCAGCTGATCTCTGCTTTCAGATCGCCTAGTACAAGCGATCAGCACGTGAATAAAGTACTAAGTATGATTAGAGATAGAAAGCAAGGCTGTCAACGAACCTAACCACTACAAGCGTGTGCAGTAGGCGTGCTGCGCACTGCAGCTGCAGGTAACAGTACATTAAAGGTTACATGACTCATTACTTCTAGACAACCAACCTGATCAACACCCCACACCCTCGTCTGCGTGCAAAGTCACAGTCCTTTGTGCGTGCATGCTGAATAATTGAAGCAGCAAGAGAGGACAACGTGAACGACGCGGCTCCCACAGGACGACAAAGGAACGTCCAGACCTCGTACCACTGGGTCGTCGGACCAGCTTCCGATAAAGGCTATCTGATAATGCCATGACTGTTCAATGTTCAAATTTGGCTCATGCTGTGCCGATTTGTAGGATCGACGCAGAGGCTGAAAGACCTGTGCGATTGAGTATAAAACACAGCGTGTTGATGGGTTCTCATCAGCTGTCCTCCTCGCTGGCACTTAGATGATGAGTTCAACACAAACGAGCATCAGTAGCAACATCTAAGGTGATCACCATGTCGTCTCTGGAGCAGGTGTATAGGGCTTGCTGGGCTGGCGTAAGCAAGCAGGCTTGGTGCTTTCAGCAGCTGTCATGGCACCAGTTGATGGCCACAACCTCATTACGAGGCCTGAATAGGGGGTATGCGATAATTCCAGGTATGTCAGTATCACTCCTGATCGCTGTAGCAGCCGTTTGGCATCATTATGAAGTGACATGCCAAGTGAACCCATTCAGGCAGTGACCGCAACTGGTAGCTGACAATAAAGTCTTGCTACCACAGACCGACAGCAACAGCTGTATCAAGTGGTGCAGAAGCCAACGTTACAGCAGCAGCAGCAGCAGCAGCAACAACAACAGGCTCCAGCAATAGCACAGCAGCAGCAAACAGACCAGCAAACAGACCACCAAACAGACCACCAGCAGCCATGCCCCAACCAGCCAGTAGAAAAAATATACAGAGGCAAATGGATTGTGCCTGTTAGGTGAGCCCTCGACAATATACCACGTACAATCCATAAAGTGAATGTGCAGGGAGGAGGGTTGGGCGTGCAGTGCCACAACTAGCTAGCTAGCTCCAACCAAAGCGCTTGACCTGCACTGCTGGGGTATGGCATAAGTTCAAATGAACACCAGCACTGGTGCCCGCTACCAACAACACATACTCCCTGTTTCCACCAGCTTGCTGTCAAGTCTTATTGGTTTGATCCTGCTGAGGGTTCGTGCCAGTACTCTGCCACTGTATCTCTGCTGCAGGTTTCTAGTGAGAGCCAAGGTGTTTCAGCTTCTAGGAGGCGGCAGTATAGGAGTCACACTTGGTACTATGACACTGGTGAGCAGATCTGGTATAATGTACTAATAAGCTTGTGTTATGCACTGACAAACAGTAACAGTACAACTTGAGTTGTGGTACACTGGGTCGTTTGGAACCACGGGCTTCTTATGAAATGAACGGTACTTGAAGCACCGCAGTTGACAGATTCGTTAATACCAGCAGCAGTGGTTGGTATGAACCTATATGCAGCAGGAAAAGCAGTAGCATGTGCCTGCCAACAAGGTGTCAAGATGCATTGGGCATATGCAGCACCAGCTGCCAATGATGCTGATACTGGCAGCGGGCACAATGGCGCGTTGCTTGTGGAGCAGCAGCCTCCAAAAGTTGTGAACAATGCAGTGCTTGTGGTTGAATCACTGCTGGCATGTCTGACTAGCTGTTATACTGCTGTGTCTGCTGATCAGCAAGAAGCCACATGGCTGGATATCTTTGCCCTGACTGGCCTGGCAGGTGGCATGGTGGCTGCATCATGCTGCCTCTGGTACTACTCGAGGAGGTGAGAGCGAGAAGGCCATTACGTACACTCCTCACTGTTTGCTGTGCTTCGCATAGCTGCAGGACACATTTGCTGCTGTTCCCAATTGCAACACAGCATTGTGCTGAGAAACCACTACGGACAGCAAAGCAATTGCAGTGTTGCATCTTGCTAGGGCTCTGAGGCGCTCCATTGCCTTGAGTAAAACACACTCTTTGTACGCAGACATTCTGCACAATTAATGGTTACGCCTGCTCTCTGCAGGTATGTTGGTGAGATGGCCCTGCTGCTGCCGGACAGGCAGACTGTAAGGTTTTCAGTGCTGGACTTCTGGGGTAACAGGGAGGTGGGCAGCCAGATGACACAACACATCAGTGGCAGCAGCTCTGTGCATGTATTGTGACATGCAAACAGTGATAGCAGGTTTGGACCTCTCTGTCACCTGTGGGAAGCAAATGCTGGGGTCTAGGTGCCCTCAATGCCACAGGAGTGGCAGCAGCTGTGTTTGCAGGAACACTGCATTATGCCCAAATGTCTCGAGGGTCAGTGCCCTGCTGGAATTATGCAAATGCACTGTGAATGTAAGCCTACTGTGCAGCAAGCCAACCCACCTTGAGCGGTTGACTGCTATTTTGCAGAACAATGATGTTCCCATATCTCACATAGTACCCCCTTTCAAAGGCGTTCGCCCAAAGGAGATGTCCCGCATTGCCAGCCAGCTGCTGTTTCCTGTCAATGTTGCAAATGACAGGCAGTATTATCTCAGTATACATGCTGGGCAGATATTCAATCCCAAAGTGAGTTGTAAGACAATACACTGTTGGCACGCTCACTGCTTATGACAGTGCTCTACACTTCCAAGCTCGAGATGACACTTGTCAGCTACATGGGAGCAACCCCTGAAGACTGTTGACTAACAGGTTCTGATACATCGTGAGCCGCCTTCAGCAATGATGTGATGTCAGACCCCAGTGCTAGCATTAGAATTACAACTCACTCGCAGGCTCATCTTTGCAGTCTAGCTTATCGTGGCATTTCCATAGCACACAGAGTATTGGTGGCACTGATGTGTATCTTATATTCTTTTGCAGGCCTTTTTTGGCATATTGAAAGGAGACTTTAAACCCAATGACACAGCCCCATCAGCAACCGCAGGAGAAGATTCGGCTCCACTGGCAGCTCAGCAAGCAGCAGGGGAGCAGCAGTAAGCGCTCACATAGTCGATGATGCTACTAGCCTACCAATGGCAAGGGATAAGTGGTGCTGTCTCGGTGCACCGTTCACTGCGGTGGTGGCCTTTGCCAGAGTGTTCACAGTCTTTTCAGCCATTGGCTAGAAGTTTCGTGGTACAGGCCTAGGCTGACTCAAATTGTGACACAGTTACCAGATCTTGGAGACCATGGATCCATCATGTCACATGTAAGGAGTCCCTCAGATCCCTGGTATATGCATCTCCCCTGCAGGGAATGCTCGGCGGGCCTTTTAGCAACTTCAACTGCGCACTATGCCATACCATGCTACGGTAGCCTCGACACAGCCTTCAACAAGTTGTTGCGTTGCCACAATATAATACAGGAGTGCCACAGCACATCAATCCGAAGTTTTTTGAACATTATCAATCAAAACTGAATAAGCCATGCAGCAAGTCGATTGCAGGGCCTGCATCTTCTGACACAGTTACCGCATGAGTTGCAGAGCCCCTATTGCTGCTGAGCAGCAAGCAAGCAGCAGCCTGGCAGCTTTGTACTGTATTACTCTATTTCAGCATTGTGGGGTGCTTCACTTGGTGACACTGACTCATTGCTTCGGGCTGTGAAGTTTGGAGGTGCCGCAGTTAGCAAGCACTTGAAGCTGAAAGGCGTCTGCAACTAGCGTACGTTGCCCGGCCCCCGACCGTCGCTCTAACAAGGGGTGACTCAGAGGGGTGAGGCAACAACTATTGCCAGGTGCTCTGCATCTATCAGTCTAGGCGATGAAATGAAAATTTGGACACACGTTAACGTTGCTGTGTCGTCCGACGGCCTTAGCCTTAGGCGGGTTGCCACTGATCGATCATAGTATCACACTTGGTGCCCCACGTGGTGCACTGCCAACTTTCATCAATGAATTTTCACCCCAAGCTCTCCTGAACGCGTTGTGAGCGCCCTCGGGATGTTGCACTAGGTCTACCGTGGACAGCTCGCAGCGGAAGCCGTCCGAGAGCCTCTCGGAGAGATGAGAGTCTCATGCAACGCTAACAACGCTAATTAAGTTAATCCCAACATATAAACGCCGATAAGCTTCTCTATACCAGCCTGTGCTGAAGCTATCTAATACTGGTCTGCTAGTTTGAACAGGCTGATAAGCTCAGCCACTGGCACTTCCACTACTACTACTACTACTACTACCACTACAAGTCACCTCAAGGGTTTCCACCCGAAAGGAGCCAACTGATGGCTCATGGGGGCACACCAAAAAAAACCGAAACCAGATTCAATCCGGTTGGATATCTGCAAGTGATGCCATACATGTGTTTCAACAGCAGTTGTACAACTGCTGGGTCTGCTTCCTTGATCTGTACAATGCCCGAGCCCTCGGACATGCCACTGCTAGTTGTGAGCATGGCACGGAATACTGGGCTATTTGAAGACAGAACGACCGTGAGAACGACCTTGTGGCACACTATGCTTGCGCCGACTGTGGTTTTAGTACTGCAGTCACTCAACTCATCACTGTCGTAGTTGTACGCTGACATTAGGTGGCCGCTGACAGTCGAGTCGAAGACAGCCCTTGCGCTTCTGTTGTGTGACGTTTACTTTGCACAGATCATGTCGGGTTACAGCAGTAAGACTGTAGAGCACCTGCAATTTTCTCTTTGTTTTCAGTCAAACAGTAAGCCTCAAGCTTGAAACAGTGCAAGCAAAATGCCACCACAGAGCCCGAAGGGCCACACAAAGCCTTTGACCATGGCCAGTGACCACTGGCCAGTGAGCGTAGCAAACGGGTCAAAATCAAACGCTGGTGCTCAGCAGTGCTGTGAACGTAGATAGACCTGCTAGATAGCTTCAATACATTGTAACGATCCGATTCAGTTGCTGCCGGCAACTGAACCGGATCGTTACATATATATAAGTTACCCATTGACCATAGCAATCCTGCCATCGGCCCCGCGCCCCATTTCAGAAGCGGACAACAACAATCCATGCTGCGCGGTTCGACCGCCATTATGCTCACATTGACACCGTAGTTTCCAAGCAGTAGAGAGGTATTGTGCAATACAT
>JABEVS010000046.1:0-17506 GCA_018290735.1 Coelastrella sp. MACC-549
TACTGCTACTGCTACTGCTACTGCTACTGCTACTGCTACTGCTACTGCTACTGCTACTGCTACTGCTACTGCTACTGCTACTGCTACTGCTACTGCTACTGCTACTGCTACTGCTACTGCTACTGCTACTGCTGCTACTACTACTACCACTAGTTACCTCAAGGGTTTCCACCCGTAAGGAGCCAACTGATGGCTCATGCACGTAGGGGCACACCAACAAGAAGCAGAAACCAGATTTAATTCGGCTGAATTTCTGCAAGTTCAACTTGCAGAATATCATCAGATTCAACTTGAGTTGGAGGCTCCAACTCAGACTCAAAAAGATTATGCAAAACTTGCATAGGTATATTTCGATTGCAACGCAACAACCAGCACAAACTTCATTTAATGAACAAATGCAGCCACAAGACGCTTATTTTAACCCATGAAACTTGCCATATGAGGAACAGCTACAGTGAGAGAGTGATGCAATGTGTCATGGCTACCAGTCTGCTTAAACAACCGGGGAAAACAGGACCGCACTTGGTTGTAAAACTCACACTCAAAAATTGTATGAAACTCATCACCAATGGAACCTGCAGCACAATGTTGACAGCGGCGCCATTGTCTGGGCAAACGCTGTCCTGTGTCAGCATCAGTAGACCTCCTACCTGTGGCAACAGGGAGGTCATGTGCACCCAATATAAAACGCAACAGAGATGACATGTGCGCTGCATTTATACCTGCTGTACGTTGTATATGCAAAGGTCATGCCATGCCCTTTGGTACAACGGTTGTACCTTTCATCACCTGCCAACTCAGACATACGCACAGGTGAAAACCATTTATCATATACAGAATACAAGAGTTATTCAGAAGATGCGGAGCGAGGGTCAGGCGGCAGAATAGGCCACTTTTGGAAGCACCAAGAATCAAAAAGTGACAACACAGAATCAATGCTAATTTGTTGCATGGTCCTGGCAGCCCCCGTAGCCGACATCAAACTACCAGTGTTGAAGCCAGTGTGCTGTAAGACTTTGAGGAACTGGAAACACCACACCTTGACACCATTAGACAAGTCAGTTCGCATATCCCAGTTGTCAAGCATGCATCGATATAACAAGCTCTCACGACCTGCTGCACAAACTCTGCCAGAACAGTGTTCATTGCACAATACTTGATCACAGTAGGTATACACATACAGCAAGCTCATCTGAGTCAGCTGTTCAACAGCCGGGACTGGCAGATGGCGGGTACTGCATGTCGCCCCATTGCCTCACTTAGAGGTTGCTACACTCATCATGTTTGCTGATCACAGAAATGTCACCGACAATGGCTGATGCCATCAGTGCACGGTGTGCACAATACAGCTCACATTGTGTTCAATATGGGACCTAGCAGGATGTACCTGAGGGAAAATTATGAAGCATACAATAATGGTGCATGCACAAACCAAGCAGCTGCAGTCCCACAGATTTGTGGCAGTGTATACTTTCATGAAACGTCTACTGTACAGATCACTTGTCGGGCGCTTTGGAGCCTTTGAACGCTGTACAAACTTCTCTGTCACAGGCTTAACCTCGTTGTCTTCAATTCAACCTGTAACACGTGTGCATTGCGCTCAGCGGTTGGTTTGCGTCAAGGAAGTACGTGGCTACGGGCAGTCTGCCGACCAGTTTCACCACAACCGCTGGATCGAATTTTCGTACTGTTCAATGCTTTTAAAAAGACATACCTCATGACTTGACACGCGCAGGTGTGGCTCCATCACGTCTTATGGCAGGCGGTGAAGAGCGCGTGTACAAGTGCACGTGGAGGACCAACGAAACTCAGACTGTGTCCATGGGATACAGCAACAATGCACAACAACAAACACCAAGTTTGTTATTCAATTTGCATGCATAATTTTTTGATATGTCGATTGACATTGATGTTGTCTCTGTGGTAATCTTCTGTGAAAGGCGGAAACACCCATCTACTGGCTCTACGTGCAGCCTTTGCACCTTCAAGGCCGTGGAAGTCCAGCCAATAGCTGCTATTATAGCTATAACGATAACGAATTTGCTAATTTGATTAAGATGCCTCAGCAGCATCCAGGCTTCCGGGGAGTTCACCAATGTCTGAAAGCTGCTTAAATCTCGGCAAAAGTAAACAACAATGCACAGATAACAAAGTCGTACGTGGAGTATTGGACGAGCGGGAGTTCTCATCATCTTGGCCCGATTTGAAAGACTAGCTCACTGGTAAGTGCCAAAGGTGTTTGAAATGCTTATTGGTTGTGTTATTGTGTGATTTGACAGGCTAAGGTACATGAGATCGGCTGCATATTCAATATGGCCTGCACACTGTTGAAGTTGGGCCCCACGTCGTCTTCATAGATCAAAGACTGTCAATATGTATGTTGGAACTTGATTTTATCGTCATCACAGGGCTAGTGAAGCTTTCTGACAAACAGTGGAGATCCATGGTGTCTCATGCTGCAGCGAAGCACGTTGCCAGGTGCCAGGTGGGACTGGATAGCGCCCAAAATAATTTGCAGTGATCATGAGGCACGGTAACTACTTTGCTGCATAATCCCGAGGAGGCACACCGCGCAGTAGTGATCACAGCCCGAGCTGTAACAACTGCCGTCCTACTTAGTGCTCCAACCACTTCTGTAGGTGCACGGGTGTGATTATGACTTGAAGTCCACGGAGACGGGTCACTACTGCTACAGGAAGCGCATCTGCCCAGCTCACATGCAGGCAAGCACCAACTGGTTCTGCTATCACTGCATTTGAAGCTGTTATCTGAACATGCAGCTGCGCCGTAGTCATGTGATTGCACTGGACTGTTCAAAGCTTTCCGGTAGACGCCAGCTCCCGTATACATTATGATGTCTCATGCAACAGTAGGTATGCAACATTCTGACTCACATCGGCTGCTGACGTGTCACAAATCAATCGCCCTATGATCCTTGTGCTGCGTGTATGTCATCATGCAACAGGCCTCGGTGGTAAAGTGTGCTGTCAAGGGTGGTGCAGTACGTCTCTACAGATTCTGTCAGCAGTGTGGTCGTATGCAGCCTCTGGGTTATTTTCAGGGTAACAAGAGGTGAGCAGCAGAGGAGCTGCTGAATACACCAGCACAAGGCCCCCCAGCATACTAGCGAGCTGGCCACCAGACAGATGGCCCATCACCTGGCAGATGGCAGCAAAGTACAGCAGCAGCACAGCCAGCAAAGGAGTCATAGCCACTTTCATCAAGCTGCAGGGGCAGCTGAACTCCAATCAACAGCATCCTGTGCCACTGGTGACAGAAACGGAATCCCCTGTCTGCCACACAGATATCAGCTATTTCCACAACCTGTGATGATCCTATCATCATTGCAAAGTGCATACACTGCCCATTCTCACATGTGCCACTGCTGCATCTTCATCTACCTGCAGGAGTTGCCAGTACAGCCTGAGCAGACGCCGGAAATGCAAGCGGTCTGCAACAGAAGCGGAGCAAACGGCACCTCCAAGCACACCCAGCAGCAGCACTGGCATCAGCGAGAGCATCAACGCAGAAATCACATTGTGTACTTGGCCAGCTGCCACTGCACCTGTCGCCAGCAGCAAAAATTGCACCAGCCAGCATGGCGATGTACGGCACCAGGAGTTATCTGCGGTGACAGGAAGCGTTGTGCGCAGAAAGCATCGGCTCCATCCTTACCATCAGCCAGCTGGTGCTGCTACTGCTGTGAGCAGCAGTGAGGCAGCTGTGTTTGAGTTGCAGGATCCACCCGAGGCAGTGTTCCCAGCAGCAGCAAACCACATAGCACTCAATAAGCTTCACAGCCCTGGGGCCAGCAGCAACAGCACAGCCCCTAGGGCTGCTCGTGGTGCAGCAATATCAAGACCGCTGCAGCGCCTAGGAACCTTCACAAAGAACACCAGAATAGGCCAGTCTGAAGTCTGCTTGGCACCTGTCAACGAGTACCCTTGGCTAGGTGCACAATTTGCTGCTGCTGCTGCAGTTGATGTGGCTGGTCTGGTGCCAGAGGTCTCAGCAGCAGTGGGGCCCTGCACTGAGCAGTTACCTGAGGAAGTGCACAGCATCCAGCCATGGCAGCTGCTGCACATGCCAGATGTTGCAGGCCATCAAGCAGTCTGGCAGCAGCAGCAGCAGCAGCTGCTGATATCAGGCAAGGTATGTGCCCCAGGCTTCTCAGGACTCGGCCTGAAGTCAGGGCAGCCGCCGAGCCCACAGCAGGTTCCAGGTCTTGAAATAAGTTCAGCAAACCCATCATCACCAGCAGTAGTAGCAAGAGGACAGCTGTCAGACGAAGACATTTTGAGGCAAGCCTTGTGCCTGCGTCTGCGCAACCAGGATGAAGGCCTGGCCCTTGATGGTGCCACTGCTGCTGGCTGGCCTTGGTGTGAACGTGCAGCACCTGATGCAGTGTGCTCGGATGCTGTAGCGGGGCCAGCTGCCGTAAATGCTGGTGCTGCTGCCATGAGTGAGGGGGTATGCTGCACCCTTCAGCAAGGAGGTTGTGCTGTGGCTGGGCTGGTCAACCTTCTCATGGCTGAGCTGGCAGATGAACAAGCAGAAGGTCTGAAGGAGAAGAACCTCAAAGAGGAGCTTGACCATCTGATAGAATCAGAACTGCAACTGGCTGTAACAGACGTTGTTGAAGGCCATCAGCAGCTCAATGTGGAGAGTAATAAGCAGTACGAGCCTGCGCCACTGCTACCTTCCAAGGAGCATCGGCAGCAGCAGGTGCTGGATCAGGCAGGCAGCCTGTATGACAGCAGCAGCATTGGTGTTTTCTGCCCTGCTGGTTTTGCTGGTTGTGCTGCTGCTTGCTCTGCGCCATTGGTGTGGCTGCAACAGACCGCAGAGCAGCATCAGCAGCTGTTGCCACAACCAGCTGATGAAAAACAAACGACAGGTGATATTGTGCAGGTGCTCACTGACTGGTTCATCGCAGGTGCGTCGGATGACAGCAGCACACTGCTTCACAGCTCAACATCATCACCTACATTCCAAACGTCAGCAGCATTAGTACCTGGGTCTGTACAGCTTGACCAATGCACACCAGCTGCTGCCTTCCCTTCTGGCAGCAGCACAGGGTCTGCTCTAGAAGGTGTCATGCCAGGCGCTGCTGCTGGGTCTGCAAGTTCAGGGCTAATTACACTGGATAACAGGATGCTGCTGCTGCTGCTGCAAAATGGCTGCAAACTGGGACCCATGCAGCAGCAGCAGCCACAGGAGGATCTGGGCTTGTTGGGCAACATGCAGTCAGCAAAGCATTGTCACCATTGCGTACAATCAGGTGTGTCAGCATCTAGGGTACCCCAGGGCCTGCAGCTGGTTGGTCAGCAGTTGGCCCTGTGTGTGGACCACTTCAGATCATTACTGTGCTCGATAGGGATGATCACAACCAGCAGTTGATGGTCCACACCCCTTATGAGCCCACTGACGGGTGTTTGCCATCTTGATCAAGAGATCTCTCGACAACCACCAATGAAACATCAAGTCACCGCACAGTGAGTTGACAAGGGTGTATGGCTGGCCTGTGCAACTGTGGCGGTGCAAAGCATTTAGAAATCAACAGGAGATGATAGAGAACGGACATTGGCAACAAGAAACTCCAAAAAGTTTCATTATCAGGTGAAGCCAGCAGGTGGACTAACAGGTGGTGCATAGGCCTGTCTGTGGCTCTGTGACTCTGTATTGTGCGCTGCACACTTGAAGGCTGGGCACTGGGACTGTGGGGATATTAATGGCAGGTGCGAGGAGATCTGTGCTGGAGTTATGTTGGGGGTTGAAAGTCCCTCAAGCCAGTAATGAAAATAAGCCCGGCAGTGGTGATGCCATTGAGCTGCCCATAGATTGACCTCCATTATGATAAGAGTGGGGCCAATAGATAAGAGTGGGGCACTTGCATGTGGTGTTCTAGCTGGGTATGACTAGAAACATCAGTTGTGTGCCTGGTTGTGCCGCACAACCAGCGCTTAGTAAGCGCATGGCTTGTAGTGGAAGTGATGGGTCATCAATGCCCTCTTTAGAGATTGGTGCTTGTACAGATGGGTGTTGACTGTTGGCTTTGAAATAAGCTTGGGGCGCTCCGCTGTCACCACAGTGGATGTGCCAAGTGGTTGCCAACTGAGCTTAGCTGCAAGTTTCTGCAATTACAAGCCCTTAAGTCCATGGCATGTGGAGCATTACCAGTGGTGTGTAGGGAAGCAAGGTTGGCTGCACAGGTTGCTGCTTGACCTGTGTAATCTGCAATGGGCTGCTGATGTATAACATGATGCTGGGCCTCCTCAGCTGCCCTTAAGCCAACGCGAATTGCATTGAAGGAAAACAACGTGTATACAGTTGAATGCGTCAGTTGTATGAATGGTGCCACACCTGGTGCAGACCTGGTTCGAGTTTGCAAAGCATGCAATTATCAAGGCATGACATACCTGATACCAGACATCCTTTCTGCTGCAGTAATAACAGGTTTAATGGGTTTGCATCCCTACAGTGTGCCTTGTGTTGCATGTGGCAGGTGCTGGGGTGTGCATGACCATTCTGATCTGGTTTGATACATGCATGTTGCCTGAAGCAATGCATGCCGCTTTTCTGATTGTTGTAGGTGCTAGGGGGAGGGAGGGGTGTAAGCTTGACCGTTTTGATCTGTTTCAATACATGCATGATGCCTGAAGCGATGCATGCCGCTTTTTTGCTTGTATGCTTCAGCCTAACACCCGTGATTATTTTTATGTGTAAGTTCTTGTGTTCACCGCGGTTGTTGCACTATGATCTGCACACATATTGAATAAACATTTAAGTATTAGAGAAGTCTGGGCAGATGCCTTGGATCACGTTGCAGCAGACAGTCAGTTGCAACTTACAAGCTTATGTCCATGCCTCTCGTTGTGCGGCTGAGCATATTTGCCTGCAAAGCAGGTGCTGTAGATGCTTGACACAGCTCTGCCAGGTGCCAGGTGGATAGCTGGTTGAGTAACTGCATTGTGTCCTTCAAGGACTATCATGGCAGGTGGGTGGTCTAACAAAGTAAACATTGTGGCTGATATTTTGATGGCCATAAAACTGTTCCAGCACCACAGCTGGCCAGCAGCAGATTGTGGCAGCCAAGATATGATGGGCTTGCAGCAGGATTGCATGACCTGTTGGCATACTAGAGTGTTTCCTATTGGTGTCACGATTCAGTTCTTGGTGGTGGTATGCTTGCAGCCTGCAGGAGCTTCTGACATCCACATGAGACATTGATTGTGTGCAAGATGACACTGCTATCGAAATGAACATGCTTGTATGCATACTTGAAGGTGATGGACAACCTTCTTCTGCTTCCGTTATGCATACTGCAAGGGGATTACTTACTGCACTGCAACACAAGCGGCTTGTGCTGCACAACACCTGCAGGAGTGTATGTACATCAAGATTACGTGCATCAAGTGATCTGTGCAGGATGTAAGAATCATACCTCATGCTCCTTGGATTTTGTTATTTATTGTCTCGGCGTGTCCAGCAAGTGAAACACACACTGGCAGCTGTCACCCCTTGTACCCCTGTTACACCCTGTCTTTGCTGATGTCATGCTCAATCTCTACATATTACATCAAGTGCCAGATGCACTGACATGATGAGCAGTTCCCTTATTATTCCACACAAGAAGTGATATATGTACAGTGACAAAGGGAAACCCAGCTCTGCTGTGCAATATGCTGCACTCCGTGATTGCAGTTGCTGGGTCGGCACTACTTGGCCTCGGTGACTTCTGATGGGGTGTGTAGCTTGCTGTCAATTTTTTGACTTGTTTTATAGATCTCAGGCCTTGCATACCTGGTTCTGGTGCATCCAGTGGTGATTGATTGGTGCATGACGCTCTCATTACTGAGTACTTGTACTAGTACCTGAGGTTAGGACAGATCTTGGGCAGCTCATCTGCAAGGGTGCTGCTGATGTCATGTCCAGCTCTGCAACCCACTGTCACCACTATTATTAAGGTTACAATGTACCAAGCATGTTAGTCATGCAGTGTACAGTTGCAATTTGTCCCTACATGTACTGACTTGACACATTGCCAACTCTTAGGCCACCAGCGATGTACATGCTGTGTTTATTCCAACCAAACTCTTACGGTTGTATCACTTCATTGCGGGTAAGTCCTGTTTTTGAGTTCCAAGGTTGCTGACCTACAGATGTGCATCACATAATCACTGATAGCTGTTTGCCCAGTGCATTGTCCTGTTTAGGAGTGGCAGGAGGGTCCCTACGGCATCTCATGTTGGTTGGTTGCAAGAGAATTACTGGGGCACAGAGCCGCCCTTACTCACCAGGGGACGTCCTGACTCACTTGACAGGAAGGGGTGGGAACTTCAAGTATTCCATCATCTGCCCATTGATTGTTTGATGTACTACCAGCTTACGGTTGGAAGACCAGCTGCAGTGGATGTTTTCGCATGCAGCTGCTCAACATGTTAGAGACACTTCTTTCATCATCTGTTTGGCACGCCATTTGCATGGTGTACAGTACCCGGTACAGGTGTACACTACAGCCATTGGTGATGTATGCCCTGCACTCAAACTGTGACACAGGGTCTATGTCACGTTATTGTGAATGATCTGCCTGCTGCATTGTTCAACATTGTGATACAACACCCATCACGCTTGGGTTGTGCACGTTGATCTTTAGCATGATGCATGTGATAGTCATTGGTGTGTCACAAGGCCTTATGCTATGACAAGTGTGATGACAAGCAGTTGGGGCGGCACCCTAGTGTGTCGTGGGGGACCCCATGAGCCATTTGTTTGCTCCCTACACCAGGTGGAAACCCTTCAGGTGAATTGTAAAGTAAATTAAGCCATGCAGCAAGTTGAAATGCTATGACAAATGCGCTGACATGCGTTGGTGTACTGTAGTAGCAGACTCTGTGTGATGGTCTTCAGCAGTGCTGCGTGGTGATGTTGAATGCATCGTGTGCCACATGCGTGATTCGTCATGGCGCTGGTGTTGTTAAACAGACAGCGAGGTCGTCTTGTTTTTTGGAGATACTGCCAGGTTGATGAGGAGAGGCTGCCATCTCTGTCGAGACAGTGGCTTACCTTGGTGCGCATGTTCATAGCATGTCTACTGTAGATGCATCCAATGCATCCATATGGCATATACATGAGGCACACAGGGTGGCGCCCCCAACGAATGTCAGCGCATTTGCCATAGCATTTCAACTTGGTCCATGGCTACATTTCTTTTACATGATGGCTGCCATCCGATGGCAATCAGGAGTCCTCATGGCCCTGATGTTGTGGTACTGCCGCTGGCATTGATTACAAAGGTACAAAAGGTACAAAGTCGGTGGGATGAACCCCCTAAATCCCAGCACAAGCCAGCGAGCCAGCGGATGACTCATGGGATGCCTCCATTCTCACAGACTAGCCCGTTCCACGGGCGCTCGCCGAGCGAGTCGGGCTCCCCGGGCCGGATTACCCTGATCCACCTGTTGCTTCACTGACGGAGACAAAGTATATTACTTATGAAGTCGCCTGCGTTTCTGGTTGTGTTAGGTTAAATTCAGACAGCAGTAGAATATACCAATTGTGTACTGGTCAGCAACCCTTGAGGTAACTTGTAGTAGTAGTAGTAGCAGCAGCAGGAATGGGGGGGTGGTGTGCAAGGACTCCATGATGCCTAGAGAGCCTACGCGCCATTTTATCAGGGCTGCCCAACTAGGTAAAGCGACTGCTTGATGCATGCCACAGCGGCCGCCGTGTCCCATACGGTACATATGACAGTACCTGTGCTGATTGTGCTCAGGACCACGACAAGCGGTACTCGTGCCCCTTGAACCAATGAACTACGTAGAGTAGACTAAATCTGGCAAGAACCTTCAGCTTACACGTACCACAGCGTTGTAACCGTCAGCGACCAATACGACGTGAGGGTGGTGTTCCTGCTGCATGGGAACTGCTACATTGAAGGCTTGTATCGGATCACCTGGCGTTCAAAAACGCATTATCCCGTGCTATTCGCTCGCCTGACATAATGTGGCAATTGAACCGCTCGAAATATTCCTTCCATTTTCCCTGCAGACGCGCCACCTCGTGCGGTCATGAGGAGCTTACAATACAAACTCTAGCATCTCAGCAAATAATCTGGCAGGCGTAGCCCATTTTGCTCTAAGCAGCAGTCTTCATCCACGAGCATTCGGCACATATCAACCTTATTGATGTAAAGTTGATCGGCGCATATGTTTTCTCATCAAATGTAGATAGCTATCACAGCACATCATTGACGCCCAATCATTCACGCCCAGCTTCCTGTCGCACGGGTGTTTGCTTTCGTCGCTGCCAAGATGTTATACTGGTAGGCCTTTCATTGTAATATGTAATGCTACTGACTCTGACAAGCTGGCAATGCACACCTTCTTTGCGCGTACGCAGCGCGGTGCAAGGTTCTCAGCCCGGCACCTCTTGATCCTACCAATTTGTGCATGTGTGTTGATATTCTGCGTTGTTGCAGAACCAGCGCGTTCGGACCAAAGGCCATGGCCTCCCAATATGCGGCCAGAGGTCGGGCTAAGTGCCAGGTAGGTGAAGAATAAAGATTTGGATGTCAATCGTTTTCTGATGGTTACTTGTCTGTGAGCTGCGGCAGCACGCCACTTGGAGGTGGGGTTGCAGCGTTGTTTTTGAGCCCCTCGCGTAGTATAGGCGCGAAAGATATCGTCTGTATTTCAACAGCACCTCCACGTGCCGACTGCTCTGTGATCGGTTGCTGTCCCAGCCATCGCATGGGTTGATCACCCCATCTGATAAACCGACCCACCTCCTGCTCTACCCATGCACTGGTCCGTGCCCGACCATGCCATGCTTTCTTCCTGTAGGTACATGGCTGTGATTATGAACTGACATGTACAGACTCAGGGTTCTACTATTACAGGAAGCGCATCTGCCCAGCTCACATGCAGGCAAGTGACAACCATGCTGGTGTATGCGGGGCACAACAGTGCTGTGCTATGCTGTTGACTCACCTGAGTTTTAATCAGCACATAGGGTCGGAAGCGTCCTGAACAATAGAGTAGTGGCCTGAAGGACACAGTTCTGTAGACTGTACAAGCAGTTGTTCCCCTCTGCCCACTGTGGCATTTCCCCCATCTTGCAGGCCTCAGTGGTGAAGTGTGCTGCCAAGGGTGGTGCAGTACGTTCCTACAGATTTTGTCAGCAGTGTGGTCGTATGCAGCCTCTGAATTACTTTCAGGGTGACAAGAGGTGGGCAGCGGGGGTAGGCAATGTGCCACTAGCACTGAGCAGCATGCAGAGAGGCAGGCAATATGGAAAAGGTGCAGCAGTATGAGTAGTGCTTGCCCATTTGAAATGCTTTTGCTTTGTGTGGAGCCATGCTTGCTGCTTTCAGCCCACTCATAAAGCATCCTGGCTCGAATCTCTGCAGCATTGGTGTCTCTGATTGCACATACATCACAGTACTCCCTGGTACATCGTCAACCTGCTTGCTTATGGCATGCTTTCAGGCAACCGTTTCAACCCAAGCATGCTCACTACGTCTGTGCATGTGTGTGCAAATGGTGCTCACAGGAGTTGCCAATACAGCCTCAACCGAAGGCGCGCCCACATGCGCTCGGTCACTGCAGCCAAGTCCAAATCTGCTGCAGCTTGCAGGAAAGTCAGCAGCGGTACTGGCACCAAACAGAGCAGCAAAAGAACCTCCTCAAGATCCACACCAGAAGCTGTTTGTGGCTCACCTAGCAGCAGCCCGCAAGCCAGCAAAGACGACCCCAGGTCTGGCACCAGCAGCACCAGCAAACACGATCTTCACCATCCTGATGCTGACAAAGCAGAAGCAGTTGTCCTCCGCAGAAGCCGCAGATCACACAGCAGGCGGTATCACCCTTATGATAATGATGCTGGCGCTGATGATGTTGCCTGCAGGCCCAAAGCAGTAGCCAGAGATTGTGGCCGTCCTGTTGATGCAGCGTGCCCTGCAGCAGATGCCGGCCGTGCCAATGCAGCGGAACAGACAGCCCTCAAAGACATCTGCAGTCCTAGAGAAAGTATCGACAGCACAGCTCGCGTTGCTGCTGAAGCAGCACAACAGCAGGGCCCACTGCAGGGTTCTGTAGGCCCAATGCATTTTCCTGGTCAGCAGCAGCCTGCAGGTAGCCAACACCTGTGGCTTTGTGCACAACCTAGCCTTGCACAGTCAGCTGCTGTGGGCCTGGGCCCTGACCTAGGTGGCTGTCCAACGCATCATGAGTTGCAAGAGCTGTATCAGTGGCAGCTGGGACCAGCCGCGCCAGCAGGAACAGGCATTGCTGCCTCCTGGCAGCACCCGCAGCTAATCCCAGTGCAGCAGGCATCTGAGGTGCCAGTTGTCAATTTCGATGCCACCACTGCTGCTACTGCTGTGGCTAGAGTCCTGAACTACCCAGGCGACAGTCACGACTTCTCCATACCACATTGTATGTCAGGTCCCATTGTCAGGCAGGCTCAGGCTGGCCTGTTATCAGGGCCCTTCCAGGCTCCAGGATCCTCACAAGCCAGCCTGGAAGCCCACCTGCTGTCAGGATCTTGGCTGCCAGGCCAACAGACTTCCAGCATGATGGCCAGTCAGGCACACTCAGCAGCAACAGCAGATCAGCTGCCAGATTTTAACATTCATAAGCAGACCTCGTGCATGTCGGCTAGTCAGGGCCATACCCTGGCCATGAGGGCAGCCACTGCTGCTGGCAGCCGCCAGTTGGCCGGAAGTGGGCCTCGAGCAGTCTGCTCTGCGCCTCCGGTGTGTGCAGGAGCTGCAGGCAGCGCCAGCGGGGCCACCAGTGCAGAGTGCTGTCAGCCGCAGTGTGGCAAGGGAAACATGTCAGGGCTGTTGGACAGTCTGTTGGCTGAAATGGATACAGAAGGAGCAGAAGAGGAACAGGCAGAAGCAGACCTTGCCCAGTTGATAGAAGCAGAGCTGCAGCAAGCCGTAGCAGCAGAGCGGGCGAAACTCCACAAGCTGCGTGAGTTGCAGCGACTGCAGCAGCTGCGCTCACAACTGCAATGGCTACCACTGCAGCACCAACAGCGACAGGTGCTGAACCAGGCAGGCAACCAGTATGGCGGCAGCAGCAGCTTGGGTACAGTCTTCCATTCTGATCGTCGTTCTGGTCCCGCAGCTCCTGGGCCAATGTCTGCTATGCAGGACCATCAACTACAGCACTCGATGTCTGCAGCAACTGGTATTGCTGCAAGTGGAGGCCCTGCTCAAGCACTTGCAGAATGGTTCACTGCACCTGGTGGAAGCAGCTCACAGCCTCCTTACACCGCAGCACTGGCAGTAACAGTACCTGGAGCTGAACAGCCTTATCCAGCAGCAATGGCTGCTGCTGCTGCTGCTGCAGTCCCAGGGCTGTCAGCAAACAGCAGCATGCTGCCAGTTGAGGAGGGCTACATGCCAGGTCTACTGCAGCAGCAGCAGCTCCTTGTCCCAAATCTCATCCAGGACATTCATGCGCTGAAGCAGCACTTGAGTTGTTTGCCCCATCAAGTTCCGGCGAAGGGGGTGATGTCGCCGGGTACGCAGCTAACTCAGTTGGGCCAGCAGTTGGCTGCTTGTGTTGATCAACTCAAGGGGCTGTTGTCCGAGGTGGGTGTGACGGATGTTGGCTCCATTATTGGTGAGCTTGGCAGCACCCTTCGCTTTAACTAAGCTGGAAGCCTGCTGGCAAAGCCCACGACAGTGCTGAATCCTTGTTCCCACAATGTGGGTGGTGTTCATGAGGCCTTGGCTATCCCTGTTGGACTGGACAATACAGCGAAGCTTGCTAGGGTGATGCATTACAGACCAAAACTGGCATCCCCCAAATAAAATTTCTGGAACTTGGAGCCAACAGGCAGAACAACCTGTGCAAGGTTATGCCACATGTGCTCGTGGTGAGTGGCGCCTGCTGGTGGATCTGCTGATAAGTAGGTTGGTGTGATACACACTGATTTCCGGGCTTCCACAAGGCTGGCTCCAAGGAGGCCGCCAAGGTTTAGTACAAAACTTTGTTCTAGGGTCTAATGCGGCAATAACTCACGAAGGCGTATGACAGTCCTGTGGTTGACAGTGTGCGCCAGCTGTGGCTGTCTGGGACACCCTGGGGTTGTCAAACAGCCTCAGGGTTCAGGTGTGTATGTGTGATGGGACGGGGTTGTTTTCATTAGTTAACATGCACACAGTCAATGTCACGCTGGAGATACTGGACTGGCCTGGATGCTGTGCCAGCCTTTCAAAGAGGTACATGTTGTATTGGGTGGCGCCACTGCTGCTGTTACAGAGCATGCTTGTTAGCTGACCGGCTTGTGGAATGGTAGCTCTATGTATATCTGTTACTTACCAGGATCCACCTAACCTCGTGACATTCCCACTCAGGCAAATGAAGGTCTGTGCTGATGTTGCCAGGCTGCTCTGTCATGATCTTTCCTTGTTGTTGCTATATAGTAAGTTTTATTATTAAATGTAAGCAGTAGAGTCGGATTTGGTTGGCCAGTATGGCTGTTGCTCTTACCAGATGAAAGCATGGCTCTTCCCGGGAATACCTGTGATCTTCACAGCTACATCCAGTGTCTATCCAGGGTGAACCTCAATACATGGCATTTGTGCCACTTGCGATCACCCAGCATACTCGTTTATTTAGCAGACAGAATGGCTTTTTTTAACATATTTGTGTTATGTACTTGACACCATGCCAACCCGACAGATGTGATCTCTGAGTCTGACAGAGTGTGGCGATTGTGCGGCTGCTGGCCTTTCACCAATAACGAGTTCAGCGTGTTGCCTGTGATCTGTTGACTTTAGACCCCTGCATGAGGCGCATGATCTGCTGCTGCGGGGCCCTTGTTCTTACCAGGTTGTCATTTCTCCCCTGTTGAGCAACCACATCTGAGCATCAAGGTGGTTGAGCCAGGGCTCATGTGTAGCCACCTAATCCGAGTATTGTTTGCAACGCTCCAGTAGATGGGCACCCACTTGGGGCCCTTTGGCATGTACTTTCGTGTGCTTGGATCTGCTCTAGGTGACTGCACATGCTCCTCCACATACCATACGCACCGTGAGCCACATTGTTGCTTGGTGCCCTAGTGATAATGCACACAGTCATGGCGTTGCCAGTGCTTGAGTACAGCAACATGTTGGTACAAACTTGTCAGGATCTGAGATGGTGCTTGCACTTTATCAGCTGCAAACCATTGCATCAGGTCTTCAGCACTTGCAGCACGTTTTTTACGCACGTCACATTGGCCTCTCCATATTTTTCTCTGAAGCCGTCATGGCTCGAGCTACTTGAGCTGTGCCATCTGCTGGTTGGCTGCCCAAAGACCACATCACCTGGTCAAAAAGCACAGGTCCAAGACACACATGCCTGCATTTCAATTGTCCTGGTTCCCACAATTTGTACCATTGATGGACTGAAAGCCTGGAGTCAAGACCTGCGTCTGGGTGTGTAGACTGCGCAACTGTCATTGCCGGCCAAGAGCATGATGCCACACATGTTTGACGCATACTGCTTGGTCTTGGATCTATGGCCTGCAATTGTCTTTGAGTGCGTGGTCCATGACCCTGCTGCTGACGCTTTGCTGTGCATTGTTCTGGCAACTTGTGAGCAGCCTGTGCTTTGAAGAAGTGCTCTGCAATGCACTGCGTTACAAGACCGCATCACACTGCCCTGCTAGGGCATGGCACTGCATGGTGGAGTTTCCCAGAATGAGGAATGTTCGTTTGTCATAAATTTGCAGCATGGCACCACGTCATACTTGTTCATGAATCATCGCATTGCAAGCAGCCTGCATGGCAGCCTGAGCACTTGAGCCGGCATCACCTCTGGCTGGACCTTGCCTGCATAAGCATGTCTCACAGGTGACCACTGACTGATATACTCCACTGTGGTGTTGTCCTGACAGCCACAGCTGTGGAGAGGAGGCCTTTGCCTCATCCTCTTGGCTCTAGATGCGTAGGCATGGTTGTACACCTTTCGAGTGAGGAGTCAATGGAAGCAGCCTGTGGTGCTGTAGATGTCCTTTCTTGTCTTGTCTTGAATATCCAGGTTTTTGCACATTTGCCGTTGCCTCTTACCCGTCTGTCATTCATTATGAGTGTATACTGTAGAGGTAGATGGGTTTAGAAGTATTGTAGCAGGGCTCATCGAGACATGAATACTCTAGGGGTTCCGACCCTTAGAGCCACATATGACTGGCTCAGTGCTGCCACTGCAGGTTGGTCTGAAGCATTTGTTGTGGGTGCTGGGCATAATGGGTGTGGAATCCTGGGGTGCATCAAGTGCATGTGACTTTCCTGACCTCTCCTGCTCTGATGTCTTCAGGTGTTAATGCTGCCTCATGATCACAGCTACTGTCTGGCGTTGGTTGTCTGGTAAACCCAGGCTCTCTTTGGAAGTTCATCTGTGTTGTCTGTGGCATTTTGTCTCTGGCATTTGGTCCTAGGGTTACCTCTGTAAGGTACCCACGTCGATGCATGTATAGCCTCAGGCTGACCATTTTGTGTCAAGCAGGGTGGGCTGCACTTCTGCAAATCTCTGCAGATGGCAACAACAGACTGGGCCTGGCAGCCAGCTGTGATGGATCTGCTGGTTAGAACAGTCACAGTAAACACCAGCAACAGATTGGAGTTGCATCCCCCAACGGTGCATCTCTGCAGCTGTGGGTCTTTCAGGCACCGCTGCTTCAATAAACTGCTGCTGTTGGTATCAGGTACACAGCGGTACACCTGGAGCTCTCATGACTGTTCTGTGGTAGAGCCCACCCACTGCATTGTTAACATAGTGTGTAGGTTGTGATCTTGACTTTCGAGTCTATGACATTCTATGGTTGTGACCGGCAACCTGCTGTGACAATGAGAGCATGACATGTTAGTAGTATCCTTAGTGACACAATAACAACTGGGCCAACTGTGGCGGCTTTGCCTGCCCTGCCCGTGCCACATCTCTCACATGTATGTCACACATGACTGATTTCATTGTGTTCAGCAGCTGCTGTGTGGGTGAAGCCTCAAGGTTCTGGTACCTGCAGCATCCCCCTAGTGAACACTGAAGGGACATTGGTTCAGCCATGCTGTGCTACTTGCTTACAAACTGATGCTTGATGGAGATAATCCAGAACCCAGCGGTTTGTACACTGCTGCTAGTGCGGGCTCTGTCATGCACACAGACTGGTACTATGCTCAGGTGGATAAACATCAAGATACTGTGCTGAGTTTTTTGCTGCCTGCTTTACCTCAAGGTGTTGAGGTGGGGTGAGGTGGGGTGTTTTCAAAGAGACATTGAGGAACACTTGGGCGGGCTACCAAGGGCCATGCAACGGGGGGGGGGGGGGGGAAAAGGCCCAATTTGCATTTTTACCACGCCGCGGGGGGGTAGAAAAGACAGGGGGCAAGCAAAAACAGAAAAGTGGATGGAATGAAGAAGGGAGAAGAGCCGCGATCGCGAATGACATGGAACAAGAAAAAAGATAAAATTCAAGGGAGAACGTGGGGAATGTAGAGAGTAGTGTA
>JABEVS010000046.1:17540-27678 GCA_018290735.1 Coelastrella sp. MACC-549
CCACAGGAGTGGGTTGCGTGTTGGTCTCAGCCGTGTTGTCTGGTATTCCCCCACGGGGCTGTGTTGCTGGGAGTTCGATCTGGGACCGTTCCAGGTGGGGGTTGGGGGGGGGGGGGGGGGGGGGGGTGGGGGGGAGGGGGGGGGGGGGGGGGGGGGAGGGGGGGCGCCGGGGGGGGGGGTGTGGGGGGGGGGTGGGGGGGGGGGGGGGGGGTCAAATGGTCTATGCAGCATGAACAAGTCGGAGCATCAATGAATACACCTGCATAAATGGATGTGCAGTGCATGCCGGGTAGCGTGCAGTTCATGGTTGGTCATAACATACACCACAGTGCATGATGTGTTGCCAAATCATAAAGCTCTATTGTTTGGCTTCAGTGTAGAATGTGTTGATGGCATGGATCCATCATCAAGACACACCAGAGACAATATACAAGTACTGTGGGCTTGTAGGGTCCCATACTCCCAGCACTGTTGCGCTGGCTGGTGGCCACAGGAGCTGGTGAGGCAAAACTGCGGAGTGCAGCCACAGCGGCTGGCAATGCATGCAATGCAACATTATACATGAATTGTGGGATGAGGGCACCTAGGAGATCCTGAAGCTGTTAGGACATGCACCACTTGTACCAACAACACCACAAGAAGGAAGTCTACATCTTGTTGTTTGTAGGTTGTGCACAGAATGCCTGCTTTGACGGCTCATGATTGTGTGCAGTTTGTTACTGCAAGTAGTAGCAGTTGGTGATACAGTAGTGCAGCACTATGTTGAGCCAAGTACTGTTGAGTTGGCCCAGGGATACTTCGTTTACACTGCGCTGGCGATAGGCTGCATATTGAATGACTGCGCACTGCCAGTTGGCTAGGTTCTTTGTGGTCTTTTTTGGTTATGGCCTACAGGCCATGTGCCACCCAATTGCCAGCAGCCAATGCTTCAAGGCAAGCAGCTGGCCTGTGTGTTTCTTGCACGTTTCACCACAATGGACCAACTCAATTTAAAAAGAGTGGAGGTGGTGAAGTTTCCTTTGGGCACATGCCATGTGAGTCAGGTTGTTTGCCCAGGGCCCTGCAGGGCCAGCTGTGATGTCTGGTCATGTGTGTTGAGGATGGGATTTGCAGGGCTGTACGATGGCCTTGATGGTATGCATGACGTCATGTATGTCAGCGTCGACTCTGTATGCGTGGCATCTTTGTGTATACTTTGCATATATGCAAGTGAGGAGTAGCAGTGACCATGCTGGTATCAGCCTTACAGCATTGAAGAGAGCATTACTACTGCTTCCAGGCAAGCATGCAGGCAGGCAGATGTGGTACTGCATGGGATTGTATATATCATACTGATCGACTATTGCCCCATTTGCTCAATGATTTCAGTAATTGAGGCTGTCATGGCTGACAGGGTCAGCAATGACAGCCTCATTGCAGTATATGTTGTACAGTCAACTTGTTTGTAAGGCCAAAGAGCCTCTTGGTTATTGGATGACTAGCAATCAGGTGCCAAGCATCTGTTGGGCAGTCGTCAATCACACTGGATCTGACATTCATAAGTCAGCGGTCTACATTGCTATACTGTTCAATTCAGATGTCACACAAGTGTTCTCATCTTCTTTGTTCAAGGTGTGACCAGCTGCATGCAAGATGTCCACCGGGGCATTGTCCTTGTCCCATATGGCCTTTTGCAGACTATATGGACAACATTCCTCATCACGCAGCGCCTTGAGTGCCGCACCTTGAGCCAGTGGTTGGTGCAATCTTGTGCACATAATCACGTGATAGTGCGTTGTCATCGGATGTATAGGCTCATTTCGGGTGCATGTGCAGTGTGTGACGTCACATACATGCTGTAACAGCTGTTAGCTATAGGATATATCCGAGATACATACCTGAACAAAACATCAACCACTCATATGGTCTGCTTAACCAAGCGATGCCACACTTCGATCTCTATCTCTTTTGCTTCAATTTGCTGCATTGCTCAATTTCTTTTACACTCTCAGTGCAGTATGAAGTGATGTCCCCACCTAGGACTCTACGGAGGCCTTGGCTCTCGGCATGGTATGGGAGGGGTTCTCGGGTGGTTTCCCCCTTCACAATTGAGATCGGATAATCATGCACTCCGCCTTGTCCAAAAGTGGATTGAATTCACTGGGTAGATTTGAGGCGCGGGGCCGATGGCAGTAAAAGGCTATGGCTGCAAAGTACTGATTATTATTAGTAGTATGAAGTGATGGACTGCACGCACCTTCCGGCTTTCGGAGGACGGTGAGCGCCGTACAAACACCATGCTGGAGGAGGTGGCAATCAACAGCACCTGAAGGTACTCTACCTTCAGGTGCTCGGGTTATGCAAGAAGACTCTGGCTCGGGTTCAGCAGCCCCCGGGGCGGTGCATGTTCAATCCTTGCCAGCTCATCTAATGCTGCATGGCTTTATCTCTTTCGCTCCGATTCCCAATCAAATCAGTCTCAGATCGCCCACTCTGCCGCCACATGTTCAGCATAATAAGATTGGGCGTCCAAAACATCCTGCACCTGTGCACGGTGCCATAGGCACACATAGCATCATCATATCCAAAAAAGCAGCTCGCATGTCCTCACCATACACCATTTGCAGGCACAACCACCATTTACCTTGGGCCAGTGTTGCCACCTGCCCCTGACCACTGACGGTCATCACCTACAGATTATGTACTACACACTGGGGTCCCAGTCTGAAGCGCTACAGACTCAAACGGATGTAACGGGTTGACCAGGATATTCTGGCAGTGTGCAACATAACGCGCTGTGACACTAGTACCAGATGACATCCATGCACATAAAGTTGGTTCAAGGCCACTGTCCTTCCTTGATCACAGGATGCACTGGGCCACGGTCACCATTTCTGTTCCCATGCGCATGCATCATATCAGCACTGATCATCAGTGGTGATATGTTACTTGCTATTGGAAATGGAAATGGTGGCAGTGCGGCACTGGTCGCACCTGACCACATCAACAACCTGTAGCAGGTGCAACTCCCCATGGCTCAAAACAGACCGCAAGTCAGACCCATCATTATGATCCAGTACACACATTTTCAGCATTTGACAGTTTCTGCACACCATGCATGACATCTAGATCTAACTTGGCGTGACTCAGTTGCGGATGCCGTGCACAAGTCAGCAATGCATGCATCTCTGAGGTACTGGTATGTTCCTAGCTGATGTGTCTGTCCTGAAAAGAAACCTGCAAACCAAATTACACCACTGCCAGGATCTGCAACCAAACTCAGACATCATCATCTGGAATGAAACACTTGTGCTTAGCCACTCGCCACCAGCTGTCCATTAAAAATTGACTGGACCATTTGCACTGGAGAATCCAAAAGCGTATCTGTATTCAAAAGGAAGACTGTTATTCAAATGTCACCACCACCCTTCAGTCTCCAAATCCCAAGCGGAGCCTGGCCCAGGAAGTAAAGCCTCCCCATGTTTGTCCATGAAAGTCAAAAAAGCATGCAACAGCCCTGGATCACACGTCTCCAGGATTATTCTCACCATACGTCTATACAAGCCCGTGCTTCTCACCTTGGCACTGGGCGGCAACTGGTCTAACCTTGTCAACTCCGCAAACAACAATGTGAGGCCCTTCTTACAGGGCAGGAACAAAGCAGGCCACCCGGGGCGTGACTCTACACCCAGATACTTCTCAGGTGAGCTCAGCTGCAAGTAAGGGTGGACCACAAACATGCTGAGCACATCAGTGCTACTTGAGTGTAACAATACGGTGATTGCCGCCGCTATGGGCCCTGGGGCTGCTGCTGCTGCTGAGGTCCCGTCCATACTGCAAACTCTGGAATACATGCTGTGCTGGAGGTAGTCTGTGTCATCTGGCAGCTGCAATACCCCAGCCAGGTTCAGCCTGTGCATACGCCCTCTGAATCTGATACTCCCCAACAACACTGCATACACAGTGTTGAGCTCACCCACTAACCCCAAATCTAAACAGAATTTGATCAGCCCTGCTAAGACCTGGTTCCAGTGAGGGCTCTCACTTCCTGGCAGTGGCAGTGCCGGCAGCAGCAGCCGCAGCAGCGCAACACTTTCAGGTGCCCAAGCAGCCGCAGCAGTCTTCAAAAGATTTAGCAGACAGCTCCCATGGGTTTCCAGAGGTGCAGGGTTTTGCAGACCAGGAAACCCTGGACCTGCTTGAACACCAGCACCAATGTGTAATGCCCCTGCCCCTGCTGCTGCTGCCGGTAGATGGGTGGTGGCAGCAGCAGTAACAGCCTCACAGGTCCATGTCAGGGGAAGCAAACACTCATCCAACAGGGTTTCAACTGCGGCAAGATCCCTACTTCTTACTGCTGCTACCAGTTCACCGCGTTTTGCAGCTGCTTTGAAAGAGGCAGGACGTTCACCTGCAGCAGTGCAGCAGCAGCAGTGGCAGCAATAGGTGATATGACAGATCTGAGAATGTCAAACCACACAATGATTGCCAGGCAGGTGCAAGCTGCCCAGCACAACATGCTGCATGCTGTAGTGCTCCAGCATCACTGCCATGGCACTTGCCTGCGGGCATCAGACAAGCAGCACACAGGCCAGTGCACTGCTGGGAGACTGCAATATTTTCATTCTTCAATGTTCTAGGCGGTTTGCCATGCACCACTTTGTGCTGCTGCACCCACCTCCTGCATCCAGTATGACCTGGGCCACATGTGTGTGACCACCCTCCAGTGCTGCTGCTGCTGCTGCCGGGCCCAGCTTGACCAACACTGTGGGGGCAACCTTCAGCACCCAGCACACCTTGTCACACTCACCCTGCTGATCAGCAGCAGAAGCATCACAGCGAGTAACAGATGAGTGACGTTCCTTGATAAGTTAAGACGCATTGATAGCCAGATGGCACGTCTCAGAAATGGCAATCTCCGAGTGGCAACGGGAGTTGCAGCAGGATGTGCCTCATGATTACTGTCTGGATTTGCAGGCAGCAGCTTGTTATTGGTTGTTGAAGTCCTTGGAGGTTTTGCTGATTGCATTCAAAGGTTTTGCAAACATAAATATCGGTGACGGGGCAACAGACACTGAACTACTCAGTAGTTGATGTAAGGATGCCTTGTTGCTTCTTGCTTGCAAGGCAATTGCTGCCCTCAAATTACAAACTGATTGTGCATAGGCTGCATATCTGGAAGCTTCACCTGCTGTGCCAAGACCAGCAGCAGGTCCCCCAGCATCTCAGGGTATTCAATAACAGCCTCAGCCTGCAAAACCCTGAACATGGCCTCTGCTGATGCACGCAGCTGCCGCTGTCGCTGATGACGGTCAGGAGTCAACTGCTGGTTCTGTTGAGTAGGCGTTTCCTGCTGTGCGGCAATGCTGCTGTTCTGGAATGCTCTGAGTAGCGGCTTGTGCAGCAGCGTCAACAACTCAGGGCGGTAGTGCTTGACCATGTAGTGCAGCAGGGCATCTAAGGTGGTTGAGGGCCAGGGGCGTACTGCAGCATCAGCCGCAGCCATCTGCAGATGATTCCATCACAGGCACAGCACGGCACAGCGGAGTGAGGAGTCCTGACTGAGAGCCATCATCCGATTTCACAACAGTGAGCTCTGCATACCCACCTTTGACATTCATCTGCAGAGTGGTGTGGTACGTTTGCATTGTGTACAGAACAGTGTGGAACAAATCTGTTGAGTTACTCCACACACACAAGCAGTGGAAGCTGAAGCAGCTTCTACAGCCGGAGGCAGCAGCACAGGCAGCAGCAAGCTCAACTATGCCCTGGGTGTTGATGACAACTGAAGTTTGACCAAGCCATGAGACATCTGTGGGATGCAGTTTGCTGGTCAGAGGCTTACTGCTGCCAGCATGCAGGTAATTACTATTATTAGTAATGCTTGCGAATATGCCCTGCACAACTGATGACCCGCACTCAACGCACCTCAAGTGGTTTAGAGCTGACCTCCTCGCGGCCCAGCAGCAGCAGGAACACTTCCAAGTGTCCTGCCCTACCTGCTGCTGCCAGTGCTGCAAACAGCTGCTGCTTGACCTGATGGCTTGGCATGAAGTCTAACACCATCAAGGCCACAACTCTGCTGCCACTGCTAGCAGCAGCAACCAACAGATAGCTGCTGGTTTGTTGGAAAGCGCGCAACAAGAAGTTATAAGTTATCTGCATCTTCTTGATGATTTCATTGGCCCTGTATGCTGCTACGTGTTGTTGTGAGTCGCTTGGTGCCAGTGCTGCTGCTCTGCTGCTGCTGCTAGGTTGCTTACTGTCATGTGCATACAGCGCGCACACTTCCTGCAAGTCAGACACATGCAGGAACCCTGCAACCCCTGCAGGCAAATTTTTATTGTTTGGACTGGGATGCAGCCACTGCTGCCTTTCCCGCTCTTTTTGCTGCTGCCACACATATGAACTAGGCCTCCTGTACTGCTCAGAGATACTGGACAACTCCTCCATCACAACCATCACAATGTGTGCTTCTCCAGCTGCTGCTGCTGCTTCTAGTGCACAAAATAACAAATCCATCAGCTGCGGCGAGGGTTGCAGCATTTCTACCTGCTGCAGCACCAGGTAGGTGCAATGCTGCTGCCCAGCTGCAGCTGCAGCCAGCAGTGCATTTGACAGGAGATCGTGGTGCATGTTCCGTAGCCAAAGGGTTGAAGGTAGGGGCTGCTGCAGCCCATTCTGCTTTCGCTGTTGCGGTTCTGTGGAGGACGTGCAACTTGATTGCACCACAGGACTGCCACTGGTACTGCTGCTTTCTGTTGATGACCTGGTAATACTGCTGTCTGAGGATGCACAAGAGACGTGTGTCGTATCTGAATGGTCTATACTCAACAATTCAGCAAGCAGGTCGCTGTGGCAGGAGGCTGCAGTAGCCACCAACAGCAGATGTTCTGGCCACGGCACAAAGAGGTGCAGCAGCTGCACCCACTGTTCTCTGCGCATCAGATCAGGTGTCTTCAACAGCTGTTGCTGGTATTGTTTGCGAAGTGCTGGGGTTGACTGCTCAATGGCGGTGATCAGGAACTTGCCGAGCTGTGCGATGCTGTAATGTCCCACAGGCTTCCATCCTAGCACTGTCAGAGCAACAGGTTGTTGTATACTGTGTGAAACACCGATCCATCTAGTGAACCATTCCTGTTTGCAGGGATGGCTGTTGAGCGCATGAAACAAAGTCTTGCATGTCGCAGCGAGAAGCAGTGGGTTGTGAAGCCTAGCAAGGATATGCGTAAGCACGATTTCATCCAAATCACATATACAGGTCGTTGTTTCTTGTGTAGGGGGCATGCTACTCTTTGGCAGCATAAGAACAGGTGCCATATAGCTGCACTACTGCATCAGAAGTAGGCGTCCCAACAGGAGTATTGATGCTGCTGTTGACAACTTCGCCAAACGCATCAAGCTGCAATACACGAATTGTATCACAGAGTCTGGAAAAATCATAGATGACATCGATGATCCCAGGAGATCCAAGAGGAAGGGACCAGTCATAGTGCATTAAACCCCAGAGAGTTGCTGCTGCACTGACACCGTGTGACAGGCTGTCCATAGGACAGGTGTTGAACAGGTTTGAAGCGGGGCCAGCGGCATTTGCTTGCAGGCCTCGTGTGCCAGCTGGGCAACTGCACAGTCGCAGCTGCAGGTTGTTATGGTAGCATCTGCTGCCAGCCCCACGGGCGGCCCCACTGATGATATTCAGTGCAGGGTGTGGCCACAGTTGGCGCTGCTGTGTCGGGCCTGCCACTAATGGCTGTGGCATCACAGTACAAGCCTTTGGCCGATGGTTGGCGTTGTTTATTGCCAACGGTTTGACTCGACGTTTGAAAACTTTTGCCAGGCTGGCACAGGTGATCATTCAGCTGGTGTGACCACTGAGCTTATGGTGCAAGTTCAGTATCGTACAACAGCTGCTGCTGGTTATTAAGTCCAGGCTGTGGTATTTGTTCACAATGCTCTAAGTAATTTGGCAGGTCGCATGGGGCGTGACCATCTGACAGAGTGTTCATCTACAGGAAGGAAGTTACCCTTTCCGGCCGCAAGGCCCTTGGGATAACGTACTTGGTGGCTCAGCCACACTGGCACACCAAGATTAGACCACCCTGAGGGGAGAAACTGCCTTCAAGGCACACTAATCCACTCAGTAGGGGGGTGCTCAAGTGACTCAAACACAAGACACATCAGCCGCTGTTAGTGGGTTTATGTACAGGTATTCAATGAAGTTCATTTATTTACATCCGCATCTGCCATAGCATTTCAACTTGCTGCATGGCTCAATTTCTTTACATTTGCCCTGAGATATGAAAGACCTGGTGTACAGCACCTCCTGCAAGAAAAGCTGACCAGCTGTCACCAGCACCAATGTGCAGGAATACGCGTACGCTACCCACTGTCAAAGAATCATTCTGGTAGACAACATGCTCCAGACACATGTATATTGCAGGAATATGCCTACCCGCTACTACCACCACCACCACACCCAATAGAGCTCTACAAGTCATGGGTGCAAACCACACCATACTCACCCACAGAAGCATCGCTGCTGTACACAATACATGTCACATGAAGTGAACGTTGAATGTACATGGATGTACACATGAAAGTTGTTCATGGCCCTGAGCATCAGCCTCAGTTCCATACACCAGTTGCCAGCACGGCCACCACCACCACTGCTGCTGCTGCTACAACAACCTCCAAGCAGGTGTCTTTGCAACCCACCTCAATTCTACCCCGCTGCTAGCAGCAGCAGCCGCCATACGCAGGACTGCAGTCCGATCAACCAACTTGCTGCTGCTGCTATCACTGCTGCTAGCGCCCACGCCGTCAGTAGCAGCCGCAGGTGCAAACACTGGCTGTGGTAATGCTATGAGAACTGCTGCTGCTGCTTCGACATCAGGCAACTCCTGATCAACTGTACTCTCACTCTCATGTGCATCAGGGCTCATATCCACCATTGCCGGGCCTGCTACACCATCATCCAGCTGCAGCTGTTGCTCAGGATTCAGGGCGGCCATGCCATCGCCTAAACCCTCAGCATCCTCAGAGAATTCCCCAGAAGCAAAATCTAGCAGATCATCATCTTCATCATCGTGATCCTGATCATGATTTTGCTGAATGTGGAAATATACTGGACCATCATGGGGTGGATCTTCCAGTGCTGGTGGCAGATCATCATCATCATCTTCATCATCGTCATAATTGTGGTCATGATTCTGCTGAATGTGGAAATATACTGGACCATCATGGGGTGGATCTTCCAGTGCTGGTAGCAGATCATGATCGTCATCATCATCATCGTCATAATTGTGGTCATGATCATGCTGAATGTGGGAAAACATTGCACCAGCATGGGGTGGATCTTCCAGTACTGATGGCAGATCATCATCAGCTGCCTGCAGACCTTTCACCACTAGATCAACACTCACGTCACCAGCTGCTCCAAGGGACGACACACCACTGTCACTTTCAACACCGCTACCAGCAGCAGCAGCAGCAGCAGCAGTCACCTCATCATCTGCTGACTCATCCTCCTGTCCAGTGCCACTCCTGCAGTCCCAGTACTCAATCACAGGTGCTGCCCGGCTGTCCACAACCAGCTGCAGT
Source organism: Coelastrella sp. MACC-549 (assembly GCA_018290735.1). Lineage (NCBI taxonomy): Eukaryota > Viridiplantae > Chlorophyta > Chlorophyceae > Sphaeropleales > Scenedesmaceae > Coelastrella > Coelastrella sp. MACC-549. The sequence goes on from JABEVS010000046.1 coordinate 27,120, forward strand.
TTCTCCACATGCATGTCACGGCAGCTGACAAAACTCATCAGCTGTAACAGTGGCATGGACCGCTTGGCAATGTCCCAGTGGCCGGGTGCAAAGAAGCCGCCAGCATGATATGTGCCACGAATGATGAGGTGTTTCACGCTGTGCTGGTGCTGCCACAGGGCAATGTCCTCATCATCATTGTAGTTGGCATCTACAGCAGCAGCAGCAGCAGTGTAACAATGAGCTGTCTAATATTTAGCAGATGACTCCTTTCATACAGGAACAGAGTTACACCTCTCCAGTGCACAGAGTTCTGGCTGCACAGGAGAGAAAATGGTCTTGATCAGAGCAAAAGCAGAGCAGCCAGACACAGAATAACACGTCAAACTCCTGTGTTCATGTGTGCCCACCCTCACAACCATCCGCCTTTTAGCCCCGAGTACTAGCTGCATTTGTTGTGGAGAGCATTGTTTGTAACAGTGAGAGTATCCACGTGTGATTCCTCCCAATTTACAAGTATAAGTATGTTACTTGACTTGCACAATTTGCACAATGAGTCAACACTGCCCCTACTCCACCA